>JAVKLH010345536.1:0-12655 GCA_034783875.1 Desmognathus bairdi | reverse complement strand
GCATGTAAAAACTAAGGAAGGATGGAAGAAAGAAGGGAAGAAAGAAGGGAAGGACAGAGGAAAGAAGGGAAGAATGGAAAAAAGGAAGGAAGAAAGAAGGAAAGGATGGAAGAAAGAAGGGAAGGAAGACAGAAGGGAAGGATGGAAGAAAGAAGGGAGAGATGGATGAAAGAAGGGAAGGATGGAAGAAAGGAAGGGAAGGACGGATGAAAGAAGGGAAGGATGGAAGAAAGTAGGGAAGGATCAAAGAAAGAAGGGAAGGATCGAAGAAAGAAGGGAAGGATTGAAGAAAGAACGGAAGGATGGAAGGAAGGAAGAAAGAACGGAAGGATGGAAGAAAGAAGAGAAGGAAGGACGAAAGAAGGGAAGGAAGAAAGAAGGGAAGGAAGAAAGAAGGGAAGGAAGAAAGAAGGGAAGGATGGGAGAAAGAAGGGAAAGACAGATGAAAGAAGGGAAGGATGGAAAAAAGGAAGAAAGAAGGAAAGGATGGAAGAGAGAAGGGAAGGAAGAAAGAAGGGAAGGATGGAAGAAAGAAGGGAGAGATGGATGGAAGAAGGGAAGGATGGAAGAAAGGATGGGAAGGACGGATGAAAGAAGGGAAGGATGGAAGAAAGAAGGGAAGGATCAAAGAAAGAAGGGAAGGATTGAAGAAAGAAGGGAAGGATTGAAGAAAGAAGGGAAAGATGGAAGGAAGGAAGGAATAAAGAACAGAAGGTTGGAAGAAAGAAGAGAAGGAACGACGAAAGAAGGGAAGGAAGAAAAAAGGGAAGGATGGAAGAAAGAAGTGAAGGAAGAAAGAATGGAAGAATCAAAGAAAGAAGGGAAGGATGGGAGAAAGAAGGGGAAGACAGATGAAAGAAGGGAAGGATGGAAAAAAGGAAGGAAGAAAGAATGAAAGGATGGAAGAAAGAAGGGAAGGAAGAAAGAAGGGAAAGATGGATGAAAGAAGGGAAGTATGGAAGAAAGGAAGAAAGAAGGGAAGGATGGAAGAAAGCAGAGTAGGAAGGAAGAAAGAAGGGAAGGAAAGAAGACAGAAGAGAAGGATGTAAGAAAGAAGAGAAGGATAGAAGCAAGAAAGAAGGGAAGGATGGAAGAAAGAAGGGAAGGAAGAAAGAAGGGAGGGATGGGAGGAGGAAGGGAAGGATGGATGAAAGAAGGGATGGATGGAAAAAAGAAAGAAAGAAGGGAAAGAAGAAAGAAGGGAAGGATAGATGACAGAAGAGAAGGGTGGAAGAAAAAAAGAAAGGAAGGAAGAAAGAAGGGAAGGATGGAAGAAAGGGAAGGATGGATGAAAGAAGGGAAGGAAGAAAGAAAGAAGAGAAGGAAGGATGAAGGGATGATGGAAGAAAGCAGGGAAGGACAGATGAAAAATGAGAAGGACGGATGAAAGAAGGGAAGAATAGAAGAAAGAAAGAAGGGAAGGATGGAAGAAAGAAGGGAAGGATGAAGACAGAACTTTTCCCAGGGCTTTTTAGAATTTTTTATCTCACTGTTTTAGAACTTTAATTCCCCCACTGTTTTAGAGCTTTCTTCCCCCAGCAGCGCCCCTTCACTCCGGGGACCCCAGCGCAGGGTCTGGGCTGCTTTGGCTAACTGTGGAAAGGCCCATGGAGTGGGCCTGGTCCCCTGCCGGGCTTTAGAACCTTTCCCAGTGCTTTTAAAACTTTTTTTCCTGCTGCTTTTAGAACTTTCTTGTGCCAGCACCACCCCTTTGTTCTGGGGAGCCCCGTGCAGCATGCAAGGAGCTCAGGTCAGCCAGCGGAAGGCCCCCGGAGGGGGCCTGGACCATGGCCCAGCTTTAGAACCTTTCCTGAGATGGTTAGAATTTTTTGACCCACTGCTTTTAGAATTATTTTTCCCCAGCAGTGATCTTTCGATACAGGGAGCCCTGTGCAGGGCCTGGGCTGCTTGGGACAGCTGAGGTAAGGTCCCCTGAGGTGCCCTGGACAGGCCCAACGAAACCCAATAGCAGCGCCTGAAGAATCAGTGAGTGTAAACAGTACACCCACAGCAAGAGCGGCCGCCATAAGGGCCGTAAAAAAGGGACAAAAGGCCACGTTTTGCACGTGTAATTGCTGCACATAGGTTGGGTTCCACTTATAAACTCGTTCTTGAAGCTTCAGGCTCTGCAGTGCACGCTCTGCCCTTTCAGCTCCCGTGACCACCTGCACGTGAACCGTGTGGGAAGGGGTTAAAACCTCTACATATAGGTTTAGCAGAAACTTGCGTTTAACTGTAAACGCAATGTTCCATATGGGAGAAGTACTTTGCAGATCCCCTTTTCCTACTACCCCCTCCCCTTCGCACTTCATCATTTTCTCAACTAAAACTGGAAACACGCCACTTTTGTTTTTTAGAAATCATAAATTAACTTTAATTGTTTTTTACAGCTTAAAGAATAACCAGCGAATCAAGGGCCTGTCCAAACGGCTCACGCCACTTTTGTTTCCATAACTTTGGTCATTTTTTCTTTATCAATGCAAAGATAAACGTGGTTGGCAATCATTGTAAGACCTCACGCCTGTAAATTTTCTAGAACCGCTTTCTCTCTGCTCCGATCGTCCTCTCATAATATTGGTTTTACCTGGTGTCACCACGAAAGATAATGTTACTATTAAACATAAATGAACACAAAGCGAGATTCCTAGAAATCACAGAGGCAGAGCACCACCAAGTGAACTGTGAACGCGGATCACAATTTTCTTTGGAAAAGCTGTTCATTGGATACACAAGCAAAAATCAGCATTCACGTCACGTGGCTGAATCAAACTCGTGCACTGTTAACATTTGTCTGTAGACGTGTGGGTAAAACATGGGTGTTGCTAGGTTTGTAAAAGATCTGGGAAGGGGGAGACAGTGGGTTCTCCACTATGAGAGAATTTTTTAAAAAACAATGCCAAAATTACACATTTTTCAGCGTGATTTTTCCAAAATAATCAGAAAATAAATATGTTTCTTGGTAATATAAAGGGCTGGCTATTGGTGGGGACAGTAGGAAATAAAAATAACTGAGGCACATTAGTACTGTCCTTTGCATAATTTTCAAACACAAACAAAAGCACAAGAATAATATGCTGAACAAATGTTTCACATTTTATGTGGACGGGGTGGGGGGGGCGCCCTGTTGGTCTTCGCCCACGTCGCCATGTGTCCAAAGGCTGGCCCTGGTCACTGTCTATTTCACAGACAGTTTTCATTTACCACTCAACTCGTAATCAGGGCCATAGAAACTGAAGAATCATTCCAAATCGTTTGTCAGGTAGCGTAGTGGGTAAAATCCTAGTGCTTTCAACCCAACGGACCTCGGTTCAAATCCCAACCCTAATTTCAAAACGTGCTCTCTCCAATATATGCAGGGCAGCGATTAGTGACACAGATGTAAACTATGGGGCTTAATATTATTGTTAACTCTGAGTCACTTAAGGCTAATAATTATATTCAGCCCCTGAGTTTACAACCAGGGCTTTAGCCAGGAGACCCATGGCTATAGCCCCCTTGCGACGCCACTAGGGTAAACATTTCCTTCGGCCTAATCAATAATCATTGACAGATTTACGCATGAAGGTCGCAGAGTAAGCTTGACACTTTATGCGAAATCAGGAAGAGGCAGTTTAAACTCACTTAAAAGCAATTGGATCGGTGCTCTGCAACAAAGAGCCCTGAACTTATTTTTTCTGCACTGTGAAATGGAAACTGAAAGTAGAATTTTGCTTCCTCTGTGTGTGTTGTTGTCAGACATAAATTCGAAACGAGGACCAGCCAGAATATTACACTTTCAGCTGCTTTATTCGGACAGCAGCATTCAGAGCAGAGTTCTCAGGCAACAAACCCAGACTGTACCAGTACCTTTACCCATAGCATGGTGAGAACAGCAAAGCGTGACTGACGCTCTCCAGTTTGTTGTGGGCAAGGATGAAATCACAGGTCAGGTTTTGAAAATGTATTTGATTGAGGCTGGAGTATCGAAAGTATTGTGTGTAGAGAGTGGCATGGTTTGTCTCTATTCGGTGAGGCCAGAGCACAAACTCCACACCCGGCAATGTTTTCCGGGACATACTGCTTATTGAACAAGTAAGCAAGAGCAGTATATCAAAAATATGGAACACTGATCAATGGCGACCATACGAGTACACAGTGTGCACTCCTTCTGGCTCACAATAAATCTACATTGTGAGCAATAACAGATGTCATTAGTATTATCACGTTTCATGTGCGGGGACAGATGGCATAGGACTTCCATGTGGTCTGTTACTTGTGGTCTCGTCCAGATCCGCCCGTTGTCACTACGCGTCAACTATGTGCACACACTATCATGGGGTTAGCCTGCCAACAACAATCGTAACCTGGAACTACAGTGTACAGTGTGACGACCAAGGCCAAACTTTGGCAGGGGGAGGAAACTAACTTCAAGTAGTGAAACCAATTTATTGAACAGATTCCTACCCTGTCCCCATTCTGTGCAGCATCTGTTAAAAGCTGTTGGAAGTTGGGACTTGCTAGGCCTATTTTTCTTAATTTCTCCACCTCAGTCTCCATCTAGTCAAATTCCAATCCGTAAACATAGTTTGCAAAAAGTAGTAAAATTGTATGTCTCATAATGTAGACATCGTTATTTTTTTGAAATTCCAAATGCATGCTGGACGATTTGAGATTAAATGACTTCTGTGGTCAGAAATGAAATAAAAAATAACAATAATATGCAGGTAAAAATGATATATTAAGCACATGTTGCCAAAAGTAGTTTAAGAGTGAAATATTACATTTACAATTGTGAGAATCATATAGTAAAACGAGAGGCAGGAAAAAAGTGTTCAAATGCTGCAAATTCTTTCAAGATTCGAGTGTACCCACTGTGTCCCTATCACCAACTTATCTCCCTCAACACACACAAGCAGAAAACTAATGGTATTGACCAATGCGTGTTTTCTTTGAGGGGGCTGTCCCTAACTTCCTTTAAAAAAGAAAGGAAGTTTAAAAAAGCAAAAGCAGCCAATAAACCTGCAGCTTGCAATCATTCCCCACAGTATGGGATGTAAGCTGCATGTTCATTGGCTGTGACAAGACAGGCAACTCCGCCCCTTCAAGTCCACATGGTTGTGCACTGTGTCGGAGGAGAGATGTGTGTGAGATGAGCGCCATGCAGGTAGCGGTTGCCCGTTAAAAAACAGCAATTTCATGTGCTGCCCAGTTCCAGACTGGTACTTTGCAGCGAGGGATGGCGGACAGTGGACTGGGAGGGATTGCACATTCCATTGGGAAGCAAAGCCTCACTGAGGACAATCAACAATGCGCCGATTCGTCCAGCCACACTCAGCCCGGGACCACGTGGATTCACAACAGCTGCAGTGGAGAAAACAGCACGTTTTCCTGCGTGTGCAGGTAAGAAGTTTTATTTTAATTAAAAAAGATTGTAATTAATAGGGTGGGTATGGGACTGGTGAATGGTAAAAAAAATAATCGTGTACATTGATTTTGGGGGTCGGGGGGGAAAGAAGGTACCGATTGCTGTGTGGGGAGATGCGAGGATACGTAAAACTTTAAAGGCCCTTCCATTGCTTTCTTCTGTGCGCTCTGCGTGAACTTTAAATCAGAGCGCACACATGAAGGCAATGGCGGGGCCTTTACACTTTCATAGTCCGCTCAGCCTACTGGACCCCACGGACTTGCATATAGCCACAAATGTATTCATTTGTGGATGTATGCAAGTTCGTGGGGTGAGGAGGCTGCGAGGACTATAAAAGTGTAAAGGACCCTCCATTGCTTCATTGCAGCCTGCCAGCAATAAAATAACGTCTGAAGGCGCTTTTATGGCACCCATGAGTGTGCTGTTAAGATTATCTGGGGTGTGGGCTGCAAAGAGTATTGAATGTTTAAAGACCTTTCCATTGCTACCATGTGTGCACTGCGGAATAGTTCATATTACGGCAGTGCTGTAATTTAAACTATCCAGCATTACATTCAGGTGAAAGAAAGGGCCTTTACACTTTAATATCTACTCACAGGTTTGCCACCCCTCTCCCTACTCACTCAGGACTAACATATAGCCATGCACAATGCCTAGAGCTCCAGATAATATTTAAGAAATTAGAGTACTTTTTTACTCTACTTTTGGAAGTTGGGAGTAAAATATATTTTAGGGAGTATAAATAAAAAATCATAATCCCAACATGCATATTTTTTTTTGGTCAGTAAAAATATATTCCAATATTCTGTTGCAAAGCAATTTCTCTTTCAATTTCAAGGTTTCCAAGACACTCTGGGCTACAGCCCAGTATGTCAGGAATAAATGCAGTTTGAAGGCACTTTTATTGCTCTCATTTGTGTGCCATAGAAATTATAAGGGTACAATATCTATTCTTTTCATACAGGGCTATTACCAGACTCTCAGGGCTTTAGCCCTCCTCTCCAATAATGCCTATGGCAGAGCTGAACAGTATGTGCTTCCAGGGAGACTAGTGGTGGGGGGAGAGGTGTTTTAAATTGCTTTCTTGTGTTCAGTACTGCAGAATACCAGTTCCCTTCATCCTAAATTTAAAGTCTCGGGCAAGGGCGGTTGCTGCAAGGACAAAATTATGTTTAAAAGGACTTATATTAATTGTGTGTGGGTGCCAATGCACAATACGATTACAGCAGGTGACTATATATTTTTGCTAGAATGCATATCTTCATAATGTTGGCCACATCATTGCGCCACCATCCCCACCACTCTCCAGTCCATTTCTGCACCTCAATGTCCACACATACCTTAACTTTCCACATTTCTGTCCTTTATTGTAATAATATTTTTCTTATCCTATTATGCTATACCTTCCGCCCACAAATGCCATGTTGTAAGCCGCACCCTGTCCACTATTCTATTAGCGATTTTAGCCCTGATCGCCTGACCTGCTTAAACAGCACTACTATATCCTTTTTAACAGCCCCCCAACACTAGTCAATATCCACTCCTATTTGCATTGTTTGGGCTCCTCCACTTACTCCCACCCATTTACTTCTGAGTGCTACATCCCATATTTAAGATACAATAGAAAAAAGTAACAAATATACTAATTACACCTCCTTCTTCTGTATGTACTGTGTGATAATGGATTGTAACATTTACTGTGTTTTTCTTCTATGTAGACAATACCGGGGGAAGAGAATGCAGACCCTGCTAAAGACTACAGCTGCTATTCTAATAGGTGCAGGTAAGGATTTCTTATATTCTAAATTTTGTCTATGATCATTTTCACTTTTTTATCAAAGACAGTTTATTTGAATTCCTAGTTCGCCATTTAAATCAACTAGAATACCTCCAACATTGCTGGAAAGCAATGGAGCGTTATACAGATAACGTAAATTGTAGCTGAATCACTGTATGTGCTGCCGACATATGACAGTATGAATGATGGGTGGCAAAGTGTTAAGGTAACTCAGAATTATCTTTAATACTATTGGGACTGTATTTTAATCAAGGCATTACTTATTTATATGACAATTAAATTTGTATTTCACAAACTGTGTAATTGTATATTTATTTGTGAGTATTATATTGTTACAGTTTTGTAAAACTTTTGACAAACATTTGATTGATTGGGTGGCAATTGTGCGGCAATACTGAATCTAGAATATAAATGTGAAACTGGTCATTTGATGGACCTTTTTTTTTCAGGCTTGAGATTGTCAAGCTTTGCTTTGGGCTCGGCCTGAGCCTGGACTAACCCCAAATTTTCTAAGCTTGCAGATGCCTAATTGAAGCAGCACCTTCAAATCCAAAGTAATGGTTGGAAGTGAACTGAAAATTAATTAGCCCGATAAGGCAGACGAGTAAATAAGGGCAAAGCATAATTACATGCGACAAAGAAGGTGGAAGCAGAAACGTCGTCTGCAATTGCAAAGAGAGGTTCATAATATTGCATGGCCTGGAGTGCTGTAAAAAATAGACCAAGGGCAGTTGTTAAAAATAATAGCTGAATGTGTTCTTGGTGGTTGCCTTCTATAACACTATGGTGTGCTCATGTGATAGATACAGTAATAAGAGCGCTGTATTTCATAATGCAGTTTAGCAGAGTAAATCCTGTAACTGGTAAGCGTTCTTCTAGCTCAGGGGTTGGTGTGAGGCTACAATTTTAAAATGCTCAAAGCCCCCACCCCAAAAAACTAACTTCAGAGGTTATGGGCTAGGGTCAGTTATGTGGAAAGCGTTAGCTTGGTGTGCCATGGAATTTTTTTTTACTTAATGATACGAAGACAGAGGCTGCCATTATTGCCACAACAATTTCTAGTATAGTGAGGACAAGTAAGCCTACAGCTGTAAGGGTGGTAACTGTTGGTATTAGTGGTAAAGAGCACAAAAACTGCACTGGAGATTAGTGGAATTAAGAGGTGTCTGCTGTTAGACACAATCAGTGTGTGTCTGTGTGTATTTGTATTGCAAAATGAGGGGCTGGATTGTTTTCTGCCTCTCTAGTACTTCCTGCTCTACTATTTACAAAACCTCTCCACCCCCACTAACTTAGGTCCCTACCGACATGCTGCATGTGTCAGGTAGCAAATTGTAACTATTGCTGTCTCTTTCACTTTTTATAGACATAGAGGACGAAGAGAAGAAATGCACACCAACAGAAAGTACAGCTGCCGCTGCTAATATACACAGGTAAGGATTTTTACATAGTCCAAAAGTACACTGGAGATATTTTTCTTACAGTATACTACTTTATAAGGGTCTCCTACTGGTGCTCGGAGGCTCCCAATTATCTGGGGGCTGGAGGGCCCCTCCTTATCCCATTCCCACCACCCCCAGATTCCTGGCCCTATGGGGCCAAATAGGCAGATGACACTGAAGTCACTTGCACAGTCGGTGTTCAGCCCCCATCCCGGATTTTCAAAAGTGATGTAAACGCGCTGCATTTACATCAAATTCAATCGCTTTGGAAACCAGTTTAAAACATATTGCTGCTGCCGCACTTTAAAACCAGGCAGATAGCCACAGACCTGAGAATTGCATTCCTCCTGTGCTTTGGAAAACAAAACCTGCTCTTGAGAGGATGTCAGTATGACTGTGCTATGCCTGCTGCTCTGTCCATGGTCAGGGTCAGGCAATGTTTGTTTGTACAATTCATTCCCTCACTCCTTTCCTCCTTTCTTGCCTCCCTTTCTATCTATTTTCTATCTATTTTATCTTTCTATATAGCTTTCTTTCCCCCTCTCTTTCGTCTTTTCTTTTCTCTTGCCTCCGATTGTCTTTTATCCCTCCTCCCTCCTTTTTGTCTTTCTTTCCTCCCTTTAACTTTCCTCCTGTGACAAAAACACTACCCAGGGGTAGCAACCTGGCCCTTTCGCACAAACACACCGCCAAGTTCAGCGCTCTGAGCATGCAATGTGCAGAAGTTTGTGAGATAACTTGGTGTGTAAATAACCGGGAGCGTTACCTCCTCGCAGCAGACACCAAACATACCAAACAATAATTACAGTCTAAACGGGATTTATCAAAAGTAGACACTCACTTTATTTATAAAAATAAGTACAATTTGTAAAAGCAATATTTGTTTACAATTCTCCTTACACGCACAAAAGCAGTATCGTTTCAATAAAACACTGGTAAAACAAGCTTAGCACACGGTTCTAAAAATGTACCAAACATTGGTAAAATATGTCCATTTACAAAGGCCAGTGCCACAGACGTGCACACCCAGGGCTCACCCGCTCTGATATCTTTTAAATAAGGAAGGAATCCACTGCTAGTCCCCCAGAGCTATCGTGGCCCAGAACACAGATAAGGCGCTCTCCGGCCTATCTTCCTCAATAGAACACCTCTGAAGCTGCACACACACTTGTGATGAGCTCAGAAGACAATGAAGAGAAAAGGAGAAAGTTGCTGCTCGTCCCCTTAAGTATCCTCCAGATGACACAGTCCTCTTGGGAGAGACCTTTGCCGGCACATCTATCTCCTCACTCTGGAAGGAGATAGAGCTGTCCAGGAGCACCCCTAATTGGCTGCTCCTGGCCAGAGGCAAACGTGTGGAGACATCCCCGAGTTTGGACCCAACATCAAAATGAGGGGACATACTCGGGAGGCAGTCCAAACACGGTATCGTGCCTTGGATGCGACCTTACCCAACCAGCGGAGCCAAATGCACGTTTCTGTGAAACCAAAGTTAAAACATAACAGCGCTATGAATTAACTTTTTAAATAGAAACCCAATTTTGGATGCTCGCGGTTACGTGGTGGCCTCAAGCGTGCAAAGTTCCCATAGCATTGCTATGAGAAATGGTAGCCTCAAACAACATGGTTCCAGGCTCCCATGTAAATGCTAGGGAGCTCAGTCGCACAACTTTAACACAGGGCAAAATAAATGATCTCTGAGCATTTTACATGAGCATAAAGACAAAATACTCATTCGTATGCCCTGGGCTAATCCTAGCCAGGGAAGGGATGGGGTTGCCGGAGGGGGGCCCCCCTGTGTCCATTAGTTGAACACAGAGTGGGAATTTCTAGGTACCTGTGGACAAGGGACCCTCCCTGTGATCCTCCCCACTTGCCTGCAGGTGTTACATGAGACCCCTGTAGCCCCTAGGGACACCGAAGGGATTACCCATACCCCTACTGGAGACCCTTTTCAGGCTCCAGCTAGCCAGCAGAAGAAAAAAAAACTCCAGTGTCACCAGAGGTTCGTTCATCACACCTTCCCACAATTGGAGACTCAGCATGGTCAGCAGCCGCTGGGTGCTTCTCGTGCTGAGACTGCAAATGTCAACACATGACAAACCTACTGCAGGACCCTCCCAAGGCCAATCCTGGCCTTTCTTACACTGAAGACTGAGGACAGTCCCTATTTC
This sequence comes from Desmognathus bairdi, assembly GCA_034783875.1. Taxonomy (NCBI): domain Eukaryota; kingdom Metazoa; phylum Chordata; class Amphibia; order Caudata; family Plethodontidae; genus Desmognathus; species Desmognathus bairdi. Next base: position 1,837 of record JAVKLH010345536.1, on the reverse strand, counting down.
ACTGTAGGAAGCATAGTCTTTTGCACACAAGGGCCCTTTGGGTTGGGAGCTACTGAGCATTATCTCAGAGCTCAGGGTTGCCTTGAAGGCTGTGCAGTTTCAGAGGTCCAGATTACCTGGTACCTCCCCAACGTGGGGGTCTTTATCCTCAAAGATTTAAAATAGATTGTACGAGAGGCTGAGGAATTAACATAACTAGGTAATGGGATAAGGGGCCTTTCGGGACGTCTATTTGCCTGCTGGTCTGTGGGAGAACGTCCCTCTGTCCCTGCATTTGGGCGTGGCAGGTCGGCTGCCCTCAACTTTACTGTGGTTTGGCCTATCGCCATTATCTGACAACTTGAGTGTATGGTTGACTTTGTGCGAGAGGCCCGCATGTCCTTGCACGCGCATCCTTTTTCAATGGACTTGTTTTGTTATCCCACACATGGCTTGGTGGGCTTGCCGCAGTTGCAAGGTTCAACACTCCTACCCCCTGTATTGCATTTGGGGGCTTCTTATGTTATTTAATTGTCAATTTATTGTATTGAGTTCAGTTATTTATATTTTAAGAATATGTTCAATTTATTTGACCAATTATGTTATGGTCATCCCCACCCCACGAAAAATGTATGCTTTGGGATGCCAGCGTAGGGTTCTCTGCTGGAAATCTGTCATTGTGTTAATATTGCGTTGTGTGATCATTTGTGGTTCTTTCCAATCTGTAGGCTGAAAGATCTCACCTTCTTTTTCAGGAAGCTCATCCTGTCTGAAGCCTTCACAGATCCACCTCTGTCCAGAGTCTTCCAATGGATTTCCAAACACTGACGTAAGTCTTCCAACATTTCATAGTACCACCCTTACACAGATAGTTAGAGAATATTCTGTTCCATTAAAGGCTTGCTTAGAGGCTCAGTACAGAGCGTAGCAGAAACCTTGGATTATGATGCAATTATTTTATGTACATCAAGTTAATGATCTGAAATTTGAAATGCTGTATCTGCTGTTGCACGTGTATAGTAGATCAGCTGTATCTTTGACTGCTCACATCATAGTGCATTAGCTCCTTTTATAGGAGGCCAAACATGGCATTTTCTGTTATGCCATGCATTCAACAGGCTTACATTAAATTGCAGTTACTGTTTTAACGTATTTCTCCTTTGTGTTTGTACTTCAGATTTTTAATAGGGTCTTCACCCATTTCTTTTACAAACATTTAGCTGGTGCAAGATGGTAATCTTTATATAAGCAGATAATAAAACTGCTGTGCCATTCTAATTGTGATTGTGCTGAAAAATATAATGCCTACCTACCTGCCTGTGCCTTCAGCTTGTCTGCTTTTAGTTAGGGGAAGCCAGGTTCTCACATAAGGCAAGGGGGAGTCTCTCGTAGTACAAGCCCGGGAGGTAGGAGGAAGGGTATCCACCACTCACACCCCAATAGTGGCCAGCTGCCCTCTCTAACCACTGTGTACTGGCCGGTATGGATGGCCCATTTGTACAATGATGAGGCATCCCTGCGAGTTTGGTGGTTCCGATATCTGGGTAGATGAAGTGCCTCTGCCAAAATATGAATAAGGGTTCTTGACCTTTAAGAGAAATGCTGCCTCTGCTGAAAGTCTGTCGTGATTATTTGTGGTTCTTTTTACCCTTTAGGCTGAAAAGAACCTCACTGCCAAAACCTCACCGCCAAAACACCGATCACATCCTATTGCATTACATGCAATAGCAAAACCCAGGAAATTCAAATGGCAAAAACCTTTGGTTTATGCAGGTCATATAAGTGAGCTAACGCCCCAAAAGCAAGGAAATAACATTGTTTACTCTAACCTATATCACTCTAAACTATATTACTTAAA
>JAVKLH010334473.1:0-12705 GCA_034783875.1 Desmognathus bairdi | reverse complement strand
CTGTACCCGGGTGGTGAGGAAGGACCGACACCATTGTAGTGCGGGCCCCTCCACTCGGGCCACCGGCTGTAGCCGCTGAAGGAGAATCCCATGGTCTATGGTGTCAAATGCAGCAGACAGATCTAATAAAATCAGCGCCACGGGATGGGATTGGTCGGCAACTTCCAGCAGACTCTCCCGGATGTCGGCCAAGGCCGACTCAGTGCCCCTCCGCGGGCGGAAGCCCGACTGCCGATCGTGCAGAACCCCACCTCCTTCACAATGCTCCTGCAATTGGTGCACAACAATTGACTCCGTCAGCCTTGCAAAGAAGGGGAGCCGTGTTACCGGTCTGAAATCTTTAGGACGGTGGGGTCCAGGGACGTTTTTTTTAATAGGGGTGATAATCCCGAACTTCCACTCCGAGGGAATCGTCCCTGATGTCAGGCTGGAGTTCACAACTTCCATAATCTGCGGGATGACCACCGGAGCCAAAAGTTTCAGCTGCTTGGTAGGGATGGGGTCCCTGATGGAAGAAGAAGGGCCCAGTGTAGATAACACATGCAGGGGTTGGTTGTCCCTCATCTAGATTGTACATTATGCCCAGTTGTTCGCTTCTTTCCAAATGAAAAGAAATGGATATAGACAGTAGGGAAATCTTTCATGTATTAAAAAAAAACATGCACACAAACCAGATTCAGTGCAAATTAATAGATTTGGTCTGAAAGCGCCATGGGGCCAGTGCTGCTCTAAATCCAATTTTACTTGATTTTGTTTTTCTTTCATAGGTCTCTAGTTTTGTTTTTTGTTTTGCTGGTTCTTTTGTTCTGAAAAATGACTTAGCTTTCTAGGCATCTCTAAGGGCTCAATAAACATAGGCATATGCAATCAGTTTAACAGACCTAGCTGACAGCTGACATAGCTAGCTTCCTGTAATTACACTCTAGTTTGTTTAAAAGTAAGGAATAATACATACATCTGAGATTATTCTGGGCGCTATCCACAAAAAGGTTTTGTTTTTTCTAACTTCCATTGAAATCAATGAAAGTTACTCAAGACAAAACATTTTAGGCCTTCTATTGCCAGTCACTCCCTTCCTCCAGACTGGGCCTGAGAACATGCTGCATCGTTTTTATCCAAACACTTTTTATTTGTTTAACAATATTGTTAGCAATAATACATGCATTCATTCCGCACTTGGCCGTATGAGTGTGAATATAGAGGGGAAATACCTGTTGAAATTCATTTGTGTTCTTTTCTCTATAGTGTGCATTGCAAATTTAATTTTAGAAAATAACACAAGCACACAATTTTAAAATGTTTGACACTTGATAGGAGACTGCCTGATCTCTTTGCTGTTGACACCTGTTTTTATGTATAGGGTGGCAATCTAGCAGATATTGGCACAAGAAAAATGATGATTCAGGTGTGCCAGGACACCAAAAACCAGTCATGAAATGCACAGAACACAGCACATTACTACATTTGATGGGATTGGAGGGCTGTTATTTTTCTGTCTGCCCCCATTTCATGCACTTATTAAGAGTGTTAGGTAACTCAGTTCTCTTCTATGTAGAACTGCGTTCAATGATGTGTGGTGTGGAGAATTACACGCCCTCAAACATATTTGTTAAGTATTTTGGGGCTGATTCACAAAGCATTTAGTGCTATCTTAACTTTATGACTGGTGTAACTCCCATTAACAGCAATGGAAGTTACACCAGTCATAAAATTATGTCAGCACGCAACTGCTTTGTGAATTAGCCCCTTTAAGTGGCGTCTATGAGAGTGAGTGTATGTTTGATACAGAGCGTATGTGTGACAGACTGTTAATGTATGTAGCTGCAAAATTTAATTATCTAATGACGCTTGGCGAGGTCAAACCTACTGGTAGTACCAATGACTTATTGATGGTGGCTTCCCAGATTGGTGCGAGCCAAGACTTTATCCCATTTCGAGAATTGAATTTACACAATGCGATAGTATGAAAATCATAGTGCCCAACATATCCCACACTATTCCCTCTGGTCCAACCAAGAGCATTAACCCACTTGTGACAAGTCAGCAAATTGTGCGTGTGTGTTTGGTGGGATGGAGGGAAGCGGTGGCTTTAATTTATCACCTAGTTGTACAAAGTCCACATTGCTTACTTATTTTTTATTGTTAAAATGAATACATTACAGGGCACACTTTCCCTAATATTTTATTCAACACTATGAAACATGCATGATCAAATATGGTGTAACGTGATTCGGCTTATTTACCTAGTTCCTCTAGTTTGCTCCATAGGTGACGCTCTGATTCCACGATGCAACACGGTGTCTCAGAAAGCCTCACAATGCGCTGTCACCTGTAACACCAATAATGTATTATAACTCCACGACTACTGCAAGTCTAGGATGTTTTCGGTTACTCCCCATTTCTTGACGTACCTGCGCTCACATGTAAACACATCCATGTGAGAAAGGAGCTGTGTTTACTGTGCTCTCTGTACAACTGCGTCCTCAAGCAAGAAGACAGAGCTGTGCGTGCTCTAACAGATTCACATATTCGCCGACAGTGGCACGTCCAGTAGTGGAAATAGTTCACCAAAATTATTGCTAAACCGGGATACAGGGGCTATGAACGGAGCAGGCCATTTTCGCCACGCAGCTCCTTTCTCCTGAAGTTCTAATAAAGCAGGGCTGTTATTCCCCATTTTGGTTCTCCCCCCAATACCACCTGTATCTGCGCCATTTTCCAACATATTCTGAAATGTGAGCGGCCGGGGATGTCAACAAGGGAAGCAGCAGCCCAGGTACGAAACAGCCAGGCTGGACGCCGTGAGTTGTGGCTTGCATGATACATCCCAGGAGGAAGGCTGGGGAAGGGAGCAGGAATGGGTGAATAATAGTAGGAGGCGCGGTTCGGGTGGAAAGGGGGAGGCGGGGAAGCCAAGGGCCCGCCCTCCGGCGAGCTGGAGCCCTGGTAGAGCGGCTCCGACAGTTGCTTTAGGGGGGACTGATCCGAGGCCGGCCGCAGCCACGGTGAGTGACAGCAGTCTGGGCTGACAGTGGCACATGCTAGGGGGACAGGAGGGGGCGGTTGGTTATCCTTTAATGGGCGATGCTGTCCCGTAGTCGACGAGTATTCGGGGGAGTTTCTTAGGCTTCTCTGTTTTTTTTCTTCTTTTGAATCGGAACCATATTCCCCGTAACCACCCCAATCATACCTCCCTTGCTCTTGCCCACGCAGGTTTGGAGGCTGTCCAGCCCATGAGCAGCTGCCTGCTGGTCCCACTCTGTTTCCTGGCCCCCACCGTGCAATGATCTGCTGCTGCTTTTCAGCCAAATACAGTAGTATGACACAACCATATAACTGCACCGCTCCCACCGCCACATCCTCACCAGCACGTCCTCACATCACTGCACCGGCATGCATTGAGCAGCTGCTGCTCCCCTGCCACACGCTTCCTTGCTACTCTACCACTTCATCCCACACCCTGTCATACGACTGCCCAATCCATCACCTGCCCACCCCACCATCGCGACCCCAAATCGACATGCTGCTCCTTCGCCACACACCAACATGTAACTGCAGAACCTCATCACACGCTATCATATTACTACCCCACTCCACCATCTGCGCACCAACTTGCCGTGTCACCGCTACACTGCTATGTTCTTGCACACCTTAATTGCCACACACTGATCTGCTGCTGCTCCTCGTCACACTGCCATCACCACCCGCAGGTCTGTTCATTGCTACCTACTGTCCTGTTGCTGCACCACTTCACCAACATAAACTGTCGTTTTGGTGCACCACCAAACCGACCTGCTGATGCCCCACCACACGCTGCCATGTTGCTAATAAAGACCTGCTCTTACACCGCCCCATACTGCCATTTTACTACATCACTCTAATACCACCCAATGACTTGGTGCTTAATCACCAAACACTGTCTTAATATACTACACCAGCCCACGGCCACATATTGCAGTGTTTTTGCGCTACTGCTTTACCACTCATTGATGTTCTGCCGCACTGTCACATCTCATCGCACACTGATTGATCTACGTCTCCTGGGGCACACAATATTTTCGTTCTGACCACTGCACTGAGCATCAGCTCCACTGGCTTGTTAATGCACCACTTCATCACCACACACTGACCAGCTTCTCTGCTGCTGCATACTGGCATGATATACCACCCCACACTGGGCTGCTCATCTAAATCCAAACTCTTGGATGTCGGAGCACCCTTTCACCACCACACGTTGATCTGGTGCTCCTCAGTCAATTAGTACTATTTTACTGCAGTGCTCCACCACGCTGTACTGCTGCTCCTGTCAAACACATCTGTTTCACCATGGCTTCACGACCAGCATCACTTCAACACCAAAAATGGACCTGCTGCTGATCCATCGCTCACAGTTGTGTTGCTTCACCACTACCCAAGCATTCCCAGACTGCTGGTCCACCTCCACACGTAATAATGCTACTGGACAGTTTAATCACTACACACTCACTAGCTGCTTTTCCGATGTATCATGCCATGTTAGTGCAACCGTCGACCCCACCACACATAACTACTTCCCCATTGCTGTACTGGCCGTGTTACTTTACCACCACAGACTGACCTGCTGCTTATTTGTCACATACTGCCATTTAAGTGCACCCTCACTCTAGCACCACACACCAAATTTCTTCTGCTCCCCTATCGTCTGATATGCTGCTGCTTTCCTATGACTTTGGGTGCTTCTTGTCCCACACAACATGACCTATCCCTGAATCCCCATTAACTTCTCCATGTTGATGGTTACCAGGCTGCCTGCTGATCTGTGGTGCGTCCATGTTTCTTACACATGGGTTCTTACAAGGGTTTAAAAACTTTCCTCTTTGATATGACCTGATGATGTCTGTTCCTATCTGACTTCGGTTCTCATGATGATGTCTTTTCTTGACCCTAGCCTGTTGTGTTTACATGTGAGCGCTGAGGCCTATGGGCGAGATCGCACGTTAAACAAATAAATTGATTGAAATTGATTACACACTTTCAAGTGAAGCTTCAGCTTCACTGCCACACATGCTGTGTGTATTGCTGCACCATTCTAGGACACAGTGACGTGCTGCTTTACTGCTGCTACACTGTTTGCCAAAAAGTCTCATGTTGCTTTGCCGCAGCACAATGTTACTCTCGCTGGAACACCAAACTATGCTGTTTCCCACACCACCACGTGCTCACCTTCCCTATAACATAGCCTGTTGCTACTAACCCATCTTGCATCTGGATGCCTCCTGTTAGTACACATCGTCATCTGCTGCTCCCATGCCAGGCAACGGCATTCTGTCATTCCATCGACCCATGGCAGACTGCATCACTGCACATGTTGTTATGCTGCTATTTCACTTAAAACACTGGCACTACATACCGTGATATAATGTGTCTGGTCTTTTTTATGGTGCCTCTTGCCATCTTTGAACCCATTTCTTTGTTTGCTCCATTTTTGTACAGCTGCGGGGGGAAAAAAGCTCCAGAAAATAACACCATTTTGCATTTTTCGCACAGTATATCTCCTGGAATTAGAAATTGCAGTATCCCATCTTGCAATTGTAGCATTGCTTCTTTCCGTTCAGATAGATGCTCTAGTTGGCAGGATCCATCAGGGCGCTCACCTGGCAAGCACAAATACCACCCCACTCCATTCACCTTCCACCAACTGGGCATTATGCACTGATAATGCATGGGCCTGCCCCCTCGCAGGCTGAAACTATGTAACTGCAGCAGGTATGCTGCTCTCTGACACACCACCTCTGCTGTATCACCTGGTTGTCATTCTGCATATGACCTTTAATAGGTATGCTCACCGACATAAGACTCCCAGCTGTCACTTCCACCTCGCTAAGTATTTGCGGCTGCAGAAAGCCTACCCGGACGTTCTAGTTAAAGTTATAATGCCCCTTAAATGTGTGGTGTATATTCAGTGATAGATGCCAAGAAACAAATGCCTAATTCTTGTTGAAACTGCAAAGTCAACATCTTGAAAAATTGTGATTGACAATGTTTTATGGTAACTGGGTTTTAATTCTAAAAACATGTTATTAAATCGGTTACTCAAAGATGAGTTATAAATTGCCAAAATAAAATTAAACCTATTTTTAGCATTTAAAAAAAAAAATACTTATTTATTAAACTTGGTTGCCTATCTTGGTTCTTGCAGGGGAGAAACCTAACATGTTTACTTGAATGAAAGACTGAATGCTCTTGTTTTGTGAATCAAATCCCAGATGCACTTGAAAATGAAATCTAGAAGTTTCATTACTGTTCTCACCCCGACTCTGTGGAGGAGAAACAGAATAACAATGTAGTATCCGCCATAGGGATTGTGAAAGACTGAATGCTCTTGTTTTGTGAATCAAATCCCAGATGCACTTGAAAATGAAATCTAGAAGTTTCATTAATAACAATGTAGTATCTGCCATAGGGATTGTGTAAACAATCAGTCACACCACAAAATGGGAACAGCCGGGGGGAGGGGAGATCAAGCAATGAAAAGTTGTTTGAAAACAAGGGGAATTGCATTGAGGCAACTAAGAACACTTACAAGAAAAACTGTGAACTGAACTATCCCTTGAAGAGTTTGTCCCATTATTTCGGGAATTGCATCGGTTTTAGAGCCCCTGTCGATCTTTGTAGACAATTACCTGCGGCCTTTTGTTGAAGAAATTTCAAGCTATGTACGTGACTCATCTGACATGATTACCAAAATTGAGAGATGGAGTTTTGACCCTGCTGTGGATTTGTTGGTGACTGCTGACATTGAGTCACTATATACTAATATCCCCCAGGATGGGGCTCTTTTGGTCTTAGAACACATTCTTAATCTTAGACCATATCCCCATAGATGTCCCACCAATTTCATTTTGGAGTGCGCTCGCTTAGCATTAACTAAGAACTATTTTCTATGCAACAATATGTTCTTTTTGCAACGTAGCGGCACAGCTATGGGCGCTACTTTTGCGCCAAGCATCGCTAACCTGTACGTGGCCAACTTCGAGGAGCTTTTCATCTATCCTGATGTTAATCCTTTTAAAAGTTCAATGAGGAGTTGGTCACGATACATTGATGACATTTTCTTTATCTGGAGGGGTTCCGAATGTGACCTTGCAGCTTTTGAATCCTGGATTAATCTCCAGGATCCCCACTTAAAGTTCACCTTCAGCCACAGCGGTGTTAATATTCCATTTTTGGATTTACTCATCAAGCATGACAACTGTATGCTATACACAGACCTGTATCGCAAACCTAGTGATCGTAATACATTGTTGCACTTTACTAGCAATCATCCTATGCCTCTTAAAGAGAATTTGCCGTTTGGCCAATTTATCCGCCTGAGGCGAAATTGCAGTAAACTTACTGATTTTGACTCTCAGGCTGAGATCCTTTCTGTTCGTCTGCATGCACGCGGGTACCCTAAGCGTGTTATCAGAAGGGCACGCAAACGTGCACGATATAATCATCGTGAATGGTTATTTAATAAAGCAGACGATCAGTCAGACTCTTCCCAAATCTCTTGTGTAACTACTTTCGATGCACATAGTTGGGCCTTGAAACGCAGTATATTGAGAAATTGGCACATCTTAAACACTGCTGACTTTCATCTACCTCCACCTAGGTTTGCATACAAGCGCCAACGTAACATTAAAGATCTGGTCACTTTTACCTTTCGTGAACCGATGAAACCTATCTCTCAAAATCCCCTTGAATCTATGTTATGCCTGCCTCCGATCAAAGGACACCATAGATGCGGAGACTGCTCAGTCTGTGATCAAACTATCACCACTGATGTTTTTACAATGGGTAACAAACAGTTTGCTTTAAAAGAACACACAAACTGTAAAACTACAGGTGTGGTATATGCTGTTTTCTGTCCTTGTGACTATGTATATATTGGCAAAACCACCACTGAAGTACGGACTAGAATTATAAAACACAAGTCCTGTATCCGCTGTCAAACCAAGGGTGCCCCGATGGTCGAACACTTTGTTGAGAAACAACACTCTGAGGAACAGTTAAAATGGCTTGTGATTGAGAAAGTACGTTTGAATAAAAGGGGCGGAGATTTTGAAGCTCGGCTTCGTTTTAGGGAACAATGGTGGATTTTTCAGTGTAATTCACACATAGATGGTCTGAACGAAAATATTGAGTGGAACGCTCTGAGCTTTGACATGAGAAGAAAGAATAACTAATATGTGTGGTCTACCTGAGAATATGCTTTTGTGTATGTACTTTGGACATCTGTGTTTCATGAGGTTGGTGCTACACTTTGTTTTCATACAGTGCCACAGCATAGCACAATACATTATGGCATATTGTACGTGAATTGCACATTGTAGTGATTATTGGAACGAGAAGAATGAACAACCTACAAGTGGGATTTATTTGTGGAATATGTTTGTGTCTATGCATACTCATGTACTCTGTTGATGGATTCTGCTGCTAGCAATGCATAGGAACATGCAATTTGTTTAAACACACAATCTGCAATACGCTGGTATTATGCATAACACACAACTGTATATTGCTTTGACTGTATTTTCTTTCCATGTTCAATTACAGTACCATTGAATACCTGTGGCGATTCCTTATGTAGGGATCTCGGACCACTGAGCAACATGAACTTCTGTTTAAATACTTTAATATTTAATACGGTATATCAGCCTCGCTCCATCGTTGTCAAATGTTGAATTTCATTCCCGTACCACCTTAACCCCAAATGTCTGACTAGCCTTTTTAAACTTATACGTTATGTTACGTATGTATGTCTTCCAACTTTTGGCTCTGTACAGATGGTTCGTGTGGTGATCTTTGTAGTGTACGCCGTGATCTGTGTACTATTTATCCATTCCAAGATGGCCGCTTTATTTGTCTCGCTATTGCGGATCTCAAACAGTGGGCTATTAGTTTCCTTGGGTTTGGTATGAAGTGTTGTGCTTTCTGTCCGGACTCTGTTCCGAGGTAGATACTGTGCTTACTTTGCCATTTGAGTCTTAGTGAATTGGTTTTTTGATATGTTGGGATTGATTCGTTTATTATATACAACGGATCTTTTTCCGGATGACCACACCCACTTTGTCTTTAAATTGCTGTAGGCTTGCACCATGTGGTTACTGTCGGAGCACTCTGTCACGTGAGACGCCGAGACGCTGCGGCGTTCTCCCATATACGCTGCTGTGGGGTACTTCCCCGGTGAGTCTATGTATTGCTACGAGATGAGATATGCATTCCTATGAATTTAGCTAAGCACTCCTTGCTTCTAGCGCATATTTAAACATGTTGTTTAATTGATGTCTAGTATGTCCCTATGACCTTATGGCAGTAAGAGGAACACTAGGACGTGTTTGTTTGGAAGCGTTTTTTATGTGTCACACTGCACTTTTGTCTTAGTTCTAAATAAGAGTTCTGTGACAAAGGCATCATTAATTAATGTGGTGCCCGTTTGTGTGCTTTTCCATAGACAGATGCTATGCTCTACTTTTATGTAGAGTTTTGCAGTTGCTGAGGTCTGCTAGCTGATATCTCGCAACGGTATGCATACTTTTGGCTCCTTGCGTTGTCAACAGTTGTTGATGCCTCCGCTTTGATGCACTTCTCTGCATGGGTTTTAATTTTTATTATTCTTGCTACGTGGTCTCGCTATTTTTTGGCAATTAAGTCTTTTGTAATCACACATCCTTTTGGTGGCTGTTGGGTTCATGGTGCATGGTGTTGGTTATTCTGGATACTTGTGATTCACAATTGTGGAGCATTTTTAATGGATTGCTTTTGAATATTTGCTTGGTTTGCTGATTGTTCCTTTTTCCCATTGTCTAGATACAATTGTTGGAAGACTGAAACCATTTATGCACACTAAACGAGCTGGGCTTTGAACTTGAAATGTTAAACCACTGTCCTGATGCAGGCTCTTTAATATGTTAAGAGCCGAAACAATTGTCGACTTCCAAAAAGCACTGTCCACTGCAATTGAGGTAGACTGTGAGCTTCCTCCTTGTTGACACGGAAAATATATTTTTCTGTGCCTATCTGGTGAAAGCAGGGACAGCCCGCGTCATTGGCTATTTGGGATATTTTGAGCAAATTTGAATTTGCTGGACGTGTTTTCCTTGCTCTTTTTCCACAGTTGTTTTTTAACTTTTGTATTTTTATACTGTCTGTTTTGTATAAATAAAATTGATGCATTATTGTCCTGTGTAGGAGTTAGATACCAAATCAATAAATTTTGCAAATCTCTCCTTAATCAAAGATGGGAATTGATTTATTCTGTTTGCAACTTATATTCAACACTATGTTGTGAAATATGGAGATATATGAGATTCTGTGTTAGTTGAAAGTCTGTTTAGCCTCTCATATTGTTTGCTAAAGCACCCGTGTGTAGGCAACTTGTAGCGCAACCTTTTGGTTGTTGGGTCCCCTTGTTTTTTCAAAACATTTTATTGAATATTGTCGTTGCTCCATTTTTTGTGTTATCACTTTTTGAGGCTGTGTTTTACTCTCAGTCTTTCCCAACAATGGCCAAACTCACTATGAAAACGTACACCACTGAACAGATTTGTGCTCTCTTAGAGGATAATACCTTTCTCGGTGATGAGAATACTTCTACCATTATGATTCATCAATCTGAGTATGACAACATTACTAAATTAAAGAAACATAAAGTGAGAACTGAACTGCATGGCAGGTTTATGGCTGAATATTTAAGAAACAATATTCTACCGGATGGTTTAATAGTTAGGAACATCCCACGGGTGTTCACCACCCACAAACCTTTTTTATTAGCCTGGAGTCACATTGGAAATAAGTGTTCAAGTGACTGGATGGCTTTAATTATTGAAACCTCCTTAGAATTACTGTCCATAGAGGAAGCTGAAATTCTTGCAGAATGTGAGAAATTCCTCAATAACACGGCCATCACTGATGCTCAGAAAAAACTTGAACAGCTACAAAAAAGCATTGATGAATTCAAAAATGATATTTTGAAACAGAAAGTTGATAAATTGAAAAAAGACATCCAATTTTTTTCTAACGAGAAGGTGTATCCTTACCTTAAAGAAGAATTTTATCAGAAAGAAGAGAATGCACAAAATCGTTCTTTCTCTACCCCCAAGTTTAATGGACAAAGGGGGCAGAGTCGAGTTCGCAGGGTTACTTTTAGTACCTCATCCGATGACGACATTCAGAATAACAGTGCACAACAGAACAGGGGTTTTTTAGGCCAAAGAGGTCAAAGAGGCCGAGGTCGGGGCCGATACAACAGGGGCTATCGGCAACACAACATGCAAACCCGCTCGCGGAATTGATTGTTGAAGAAAATGTACCCCCTGCAGTTCAAACACCTACTGCACTGCCAATTCCCATCTTCAACTTGTCTAATCACACTTTGAGCTCCGATGAGATCAGTCTGTTGAGCAAAGGCTTATCTTTTGTACCCTCCAGTAAACCAGATTGTTTTCGTAAACGTATTGAGCTACAAAACTTTTTTAGAACAATTAGGCTCAAAAAGTTTTTTTGTGACCAACTTCCGAGACCAAACGATAATGTTACTGGTTTAAAACCGATTTCCAACTTTAATCCACCTACCCATCTGTTGGGTCCGGAAATGGCCACTTTTGAGAACCATGTACTTAATGATCTCAAGAAAATCGAAGCTACTAACACCTTTGTTTCTTACAATCTTACTCGGGGGGAACATTTGGCCATACAATCTCTCAAAAATAATCCTGACATCACTATTAAAAGCGCGGACAAAGGGGGTGGCATTGTCATCTGGGCCACTGACAAGTATGAAGCTGAGATAAAGAGGCAGCTTGATAATCAAGCACATTATCTCCCTTTACCCTCCGACCCCACTCATTCTCTTGCTCATACTAAATAATACAGCTCAACAGACCATCCACATCTCTGTCTGAACCGAGAGGAGCAGTTGTATCTCGATTTCCACCACCATCTAGACTAATTGTTTAAATGAGTCTAAGTAATCAGAGTTCTAGCGGTGTATATTCAATTTTTATGGACTTCCCAGAGCAGTACTCTTTGCATCCTTTATCATTATGTCCTATTTATGTCTAATACTTTTTTTTAATGTCATACAGTCTCTTTCGCACCTTATCCCAGGCGTGCTGGATGACAGAATTTGTATTCACCACTGCGGTTATGTCCTCCCATATTTTTTTTTCTTGACTGCATTTCAGTGTACACAATTGTGATGTACTCTGTTGTGTAATTTTGTGAAGTGAGTCTCGCTCCTTTGTTTGTCTGGCCAAAATGCGGCCACAATATTGGCTAAATTCATATGTCTGTTGTCTGGAAGCAGCTTCATTCTTTTGTATATCTTCACAAGCCACCGACCGAATCTCGGCCCTGAGCAACAGAATTTGTGAAAAAATTAACGGAGCACCAGGGAGCAAGTTTCTCAGGAGTTGCATGTGTCGATCCTGAAGATCAGTCAAGCATTTGTTCCTTGCTTGAAGAGCGGCTTTGGTTAAATACCATCCCTCAGGAGCGAGTAGTGCCAGATATCAATCAAAGTCTTATAGGCATGAATAGAGTAGAAATGACGGCACCAGGAGGCAGCCTTCCGCGAGCCTCAAGCGGCGGCCATCTTCCCCGAGACGCAATTCTCCTTGTTTTTTGTTTTAAAGCTGTTTAATAATACAGGTTTTCAGTGCTTGATTTCCTTCCCTGGCTGCA
>JAVKLH010323414.1:0-12880 GCA_034783875.1 Desmognathus bairdi | reverse complement strand
AGGGAGGACGAGCCCACCATAGTGCCAGGGCTGAGTTAATTTAGATCTAGCTCTGCGACTAACCAAGTGGTTCCAAATAAAGCTATTAACACAACCATTAATTTTATTCAAATTCTGTGTGGATAAAAAGACAGGAATAGCCCGACATACAAATGACCCATTTTCCCAGGGTAGCTTTGATTTAGTACAATGTAGGGAATATTTGGAAATGGAAAAATGGGAAAATGGGTCATTTTAACCAAGTTGATTCGCCCGATTTTTGCAAGTGGTAGATTACTCCACCGTTTACATAGGTGGTACATGGTTTTAATTACAGAGTCCAAATTCTCAGATCTCGTGTTATTCAAATCATGATAAAGTTCTACTCCAAGATAGATGGTGGATTGTACGGAAGGAATAGGTCTGGTATCAATGTTCCAGGTCATTAATTGAGTTTTCCCAACATTCAGTTGATAGCCGGAATGACTTCCAAAAGTAGAGGCTTGATTTATAACAGCCGGGAAGGTCCGGTTTGGATTGCTAGTAATAATCATAATGTCATCGGCATAAAGAGTGAAGGTGTCAACCTGAATAGTTTTAACCAAAAATGGTTGAATCTCCACATCTGTTTTTAAATAATTACTAAAAGACTCTATATAGAGAGCAAAAAGAAATGACTCTCCATTAGTATGAATGTAAGCTTTGGGGTCTGTGTATAAAGCATGAATTGCTTTAATAAAGTTAAGTGGAAAAGACATCCGCTTGAGAGCAAGCCACAAAAATTCCCATTCCACCAAATCAAATGCTTTTTGTGCATCCAAAAATATAAGAGCCAAGGGGGATTTAGTAGAATAAGCAATATCAGCAAGTGTGACTGCTAAATTTGTGTGAGAGGTAGTACTTTTCCCGGGCATAAATCCATGCGGAGTATCAGCTATTAGATATGGAATAGGCAAACTTAGTCTAGAAGCTAGCACTTTACGTAGATTTTACTATCCGTGTTTAGTAAAGTGATAGCATGAAATGAATTACATTCCAGTGGTTCCTTCCCTTTTTTCAGAAATATGATGATCTTGGATGTTTACCAAGATTCTGGGACTTCTCCCGAGGAGTAAACTTCGGAAAAAAGTGAAAACCTCATCTGCTGCAATTCAGGAAAAAAAACTTGATAGACTTCCACCGGGATAGCATCGTCTCCCGGTGCCTTCCCTTTCGCCATTGACTGTGTGGCCTCCTTAATCTCTTTCACAGTCAACTGTGCCTCTAAAGCCCGTCTATCCTCTCTTTGTACTCTACAGAGAATACCATTGTCCAAATATTCCCTACATTGTACTAAATCAAAGCTACCCTGGTTGGCATATAGACTCAAATAAAAGCGATAAATACATCTAATATACCCTGCGGGTCAACAATAGTATCTCCTAAATGATTATTAATAGCAGATATTCTGCTCGTCGCAATTTTCTCTTTTGCCATAAAGGCTAGTGATTTTCCAACCTTATTAGAGTTTTCCAAGTGGTTAACCCTTTAATAATTCCTTAGCTTCTATATCTAAATAGGTTCGAAGTTTGTTTCCTGCAGCCACCAGTTGATTTAAAATGTTAATATGGTCATCTTGTTATCCAGGCTGCAAATATGTGCATCTTTGGCGGACTTCCAGGAACTGGTGGCCGGCTACCCACTCACGAGGAAAACTGTGAGTTATCTTTTGCTCTTTCCTCCACACATTTACATCTTGGTATAGCTGACTTTATTACTAAGATGGTCCAAACACGCCAGAAACAACTCCCCCGCCAAAGGAAACAAATAAGAAATGCTGCCCTACCACCTATATCAGGAGGTATTAAATGCAGCACGCCACGGCAACAAACTCTTACCACGTTCCTTCAACCAGCTTTAACACAGCTTATAGCAACGGAAACTGAGACAAACCTTCTCCCTGATACCTTATGGCACTAGACCTTTCTACTGACTCTACCACAGCTACAGCAGCAGAAGCTGACTCCTCGCCTGACGAAGGAGTAGTGGAAATTATTAATCCTCTAACTGATGGTAAAACTCCAATACAAACTATGAGTCTTAACCCCACTGAGAAATCTTTTATTCCAGCGGTTGTGGACCTATCGGTCAGCCTTAATGAAGATCTTAATGATCTAATAGATGATGAGATTACTTCCCAATTACAAATTACAACTAATAATGTCTCTGCACAAACCAAAGCCATGATACCCTGGAAAGAGCACATTACTGTGGTCAAACAAATGGCATCTACTTTGACCGATCTTACTCAGGTTATGCTTACACAGAAAGAAAATATTGAATCTGTCAGTACTAGATTATCTGACTTTCAAACGCAAGTGAGCAAAAATTTTGCCCTTAATAGGGCTGCAATATCTGCATCAACAAAACAAATAGAGACATTGAGCACTGAAGTTAAAACTATTATGGACACTCAAAAAAATAATAAAAACTTAACATTACAGATACTTAAGGATTCACAAAGGTTACATAACACTTTAAATGCAATAGATAACAAGGTCGCCTTCATGCTCAATAATGGTCCTCTTCAACTGATTGAAAATGCCCCTGCAGTAGAACACATGGACAAAATCTCTATACCTTCTACTTCTGACGCGACATTGGCTCAGACAGATAAATTAGTTACACCTCTATGGCTAGATAAATCTAAACCATCAGCTGTTTCAACTGCCATTGCAAGCAAAGAACGCTGTAATAAAGAGAAGCAAATCACTGAAAATTTTCCTGCAAATACATCGACATCTCGAAAAGTAAATCTTGATAGCTTTGAGGTCTGTCCCCTTTCGTTAAACTTCAGACCGCTATTCTTTAAAGAGGACGGTTACCAAAATCGTTCTTTTAATGTACCGGCTTTCATTGAACTTTGTGCATTATCCTATGAGCTAAGAAATCTTAAACCTACTGATATATCAGGAGTGAAGTACATCACAACAGAAGGAGAGAATGTTATCACCAAGCTCTTCTTCAGAGATACTAAACTGCGAGAAATTATTCTCGAAAATACATCTTTTTTCATCTCCAGGGGATTTGATGTAGGAGAGTCCAGAACTTTCATTAAACGTACCTCTACACGTGCACTAAGCCAACAGGGTGAATCACCAAGAACTATGATAACAACTAAACGCCGCGGTTCACATTCACCCGATAATTGTATTGTCAAAAGAAAGTGCACGAACAGTTCTAATCATGGCAAAAGCGGAAACTTACCTCCTACACTATACCGAACAGAAAATCAACCACATACTGATGAGTGGTATAATGAATCGCTGTACATAGCTGAAGATGTCTCTCAGGATTCTAACCAGTCCTAGCTGGAACAAACAACCCTGGTCTCCTGGGGGCCACTTGGAACTGTGCAGGCACTGATAACTTGCTAACTATTGACTCATTAATTTTTCTTTGTACATTAGATTTTGTTTTCTTGCAAGAAACCTGGGCCATAACAGCCCCGGTCATTGAAGACTTTGCTTGCATAGCCCAAAATGCCTCGATCTCAACTAAAGGTCATAATTCTGGTGGTGTCGCCATATTATTACATAACAGATGGAATTGGATAATTGAACATATATGGCCTGACATCCCTGGTCTACTCTCTGTGGCATTGCGCTTAGAAAATAGGGGGCAGATTGTGAAATGTATTTTTATTTATTTTTATTGCTTTCCCAAATTTCTAAATACACATTATATAGCTTATTTTTCTGCTATTTTTAAATTTTTGTCTGATCTAAGTATGTTATATGAGCACTATGTACACATTTGGGCAGGCGATTTTAACTTACACCTTGCTAACCCTCTTTTATATTTTGACTGGACAGATTTGTTAACA
Source organism: Desmognathus bairdi (assembly GCA_034783875.1). NCBI lineage: Eukaryota > Metazoa > Chordata > Amphibia > Caudata > Plethodontidae > Desmognathus > Desmognathus bairdi. The sequence goes on along the minus strand of JAVKLH010323414.1, from coordinate 9,036 downwards.
ACACTACCTGATTGTTTGCTCCCAGCTCATTACACGCCAGTACGTCCCACTAGACAAGAGAAACTGTTTGTAGCTAATATGCTTGCGCACAACTACTGCCCTGTAAACGGTCGTCTAGGCCCTGATTCAGTAAATGATTTTTCTTTTATGCGTGGTGATTCTAGATCGCTGATCGACTTTGTTCTCATCAAAGTCCAACAATTTACATTGATTGATAAACTTAATTCTCACTGGTTGAATGGGAGTGATCATGCAATTCTGACCTTTCATGTAAATTTAACTGATATCTCAAGGAGGGAATATATAACAAACTTAGCACCTATACTAGTAAACCGTAAACAAGGGAAAATTGCATGGTTTTCATGTACACCAATGGCTAGCACGGAATTGTTGGGCAATTTAATGACAGAAAATAAACATCTGCCAGAGAATAACCCAATAATTATTTATGAAAAAATTGTGACTGGTGTTGTTTCCAGTATTGCTGCTGCACCTTTAAATACCAGAAATATGGAACTGACACCAGATCCAAGAAATCCCTGGTTTGATAATCAATGTAGGCAGAAAAGACGTGCTCACTGGAGGCTAATGAATCGTTTAAGAAGAGCAACTCCTAGCAATACTAGTAAGATCAAACAGGAAGAACGCGAGTATCGTTATTTTATTAAAAACAAAAAAAAAATATAGAGAGAGAAGATTAGAGATGACCTTATTAGTCATTTAACCAATAACGATACAAGAAAATTCTGGCTAAATATAAATGCTTTAGCCTTCCCACACATAACTGGAACACCTGATTGCCAGATTGATGAAGAAACTTGGATACAACATATAACTGATTTATATAGTACTACTTCAACAGAGTGTACCTTTATACCATGCATTGGTCCTTCAGGGATCCACGTTTCTGCAGCACATATTGAAGAAGTGATTTGCAGAATGAATCCCTCAAGGGCCTGTGGCCCTGAGGGCCTTCCCCCATTTTACATGAAATTGGCTGCAGCTGAATGGAGTCAGATTCTCCATCCGATTATCAATATTAAACATCTTCCGCACAGGCTACCTAATAATTGGCTGGGCTCTGTTTTAATACCTGTCCATAAAAAAGGCCTTAAGAACAATGTGGATAACTATCGCTTACTGGCTATGCTGGACCCTGGTGGAAAGGCTTTAGCTAATATTCTTTTGGCAGAACTAAACACACATATTGAAAGGCTAAAACTCTTAAATTTCACCCAAGGTGGTTTTCGTGCCTTGGGATCCACTATGGATCACTGCTGTGTATTAACAATGTCCATAGATAAGTATGTTCATACCAAAAGAACAACGTTGTATGCCTGCTTCATAGATTATACCAAAGCATTTGACCACATACCAAGAGCCCTACTATGGAGCAAAATGCTGGCTATGGGGATTCCATCTGGACTAGTCACAATAATAGCTAAGCTATACACAGATACGTGGGTGACAGTAAGGTGGGGTAGTGAGGGAGAGCTTTCAAGACGGATAAGTACAAACAAAGGATTAAAACAAGGATGCGTGTTGGCACCTTGTTTGTTCAACCTGTTTCTTGCAGACATGGAAACATATCTTTCCATTGACGAAGCCCTTCCTCCAAGTATCGGTGGCAAGTCATATAACACATTGAGTTATGCGGATGACACCGTTCTATTAGACCTTACTCCCTCCGGTCTCAAACACAAGCTCCTTGCATTAGAGAGATACACTAAAAAGAATCACTTGTTTATCAATCTAAAAAAAACTAAGATTATCTGTTTCACACGGAAAAAAAACCAGGCAAATATAAGTTGGTCATTGACCTCTGGTATTATCGAACGAGTTTATTCATATACTTATCTTGGTCTGGTTTTTTCAGCTAATGGGAGGTGGGATGCCCACTTTAATAGCGTAAAAGTCAAACATACCATAATCCTCAATGCACTCTGTAAAATGTACAGAATGGGATACTTTACTCGTATAACAGATCTTCGATATCTGTATATTTCCAAATATAAGGGCTGTATACAATATGGGGCCGAGATCTGGGCTAATCCCTTTTTAAATGAACTTAAAAAACTGGAAGGTACGTTCTGGAAGACCATCCTTGGCCTCCCGATTGCTGCAGTCACAGAGGCAATAATGTTAGACCTTGATCTAACTTCAATTGCTGACAGTGTTGCACTGAAACGTTATCTGTACACTTTAAGAACGTGGAGGAGGAAGGATGAGGACTGTTTAATAACCACTTGCCTCAGAGAAGCCTTCATGTATCCCAAAATATACAGCCTGACCAAACAGGTAATCGACCAGGCATTAATCACTGGCCTTCCCACCTTTTGGAACAACGAGCAGACTGAACTATTTGCTACTAAAAAAAATTTGAAAGAAATAATTGATACAGTAAGCTGCTCAAAATCACACGAATACATAAACACAAAATCGACACTAATTACCTTTGTTTCTGTTAAAACACACAAAGTGATGTATCCGGTTTTCTCAGTGGAATTACCTAGAAGTATTCTTCGAGTATTACTCAAACTGAGATACGGCATTCTCCCATGTAATCTGTATCTTTTGGTGCGCAATGGTACACCAAAGGAGGAAAGATTCTGTCCTTTTTGCATTAATGTCATTGATGATGTACTGCATCTGTTTAATTGCCCTTTGACCCTTGCTGATAGATTAAGATGGTTATCAAAATACATCAGTAATGATACGATTGATCTACAAAGAATCTTAAATGAACAGACTGAAGGAGATCTTATTAGAATTTTTCTTTATCTGAAGGCTGTTTTCAAACTACGAAACGTAATATTGTAGAAATGGTTTAATAAGATGCTGTTTATGGTTTCTTTACTGAGTTGCTTTTGTTTGTATTTGGAGGTCTACTTATTTCTATACAGCAAAATCACTGTTCTTTTCTCCCTTTGTAAGACTGAAATAATGTCAAAATAAAGGTGTTTTAAAAAAAAAAAAAAAATGTGTGCATCTTCCAGCATCCGAATGTTCGCCAGGATCTGTTGCACTTCTTTTTGTTGTTGTTTATGCTTGTAAATTACATGAGATGTGATCCAGCCACGAATGCTGGCTTTCCACGCATCCCAAATATAAGAAATAGAGCTTGAATTACGATTATTTTCCCAAAGTTCATTAATTCTCTCATGAATCATTAATAAAAAATCTAACTGTTTGAGTAATTGCTGATCAAATGATCAGGGTCTGGGCATTTTACACTCATTATTATGCTGAATGAAAAGCATAACTGGAGAATGATCTGAAATCAGAATACCAAATACTGAATTTTACAGTGTTTCATAAGTGACATAGACGCCAAGGCAAGATCAATCCGAAAATACTGTGTATGTGGATGTGAATAATAGGAATACACTTGCCGGTTAGGATACTTCTGGCACCAAACATCCGCCAATCTTGCAGTCTGTAATAAATTCAAAAAAATGGCAGACTTTGGGTTTAGAATTATTAAGTAATTTACTAGTCCTATCTAATACTAGATTTGGTGCTAAGTTAAAGTCCCCCAGTATGATAATAGAGTCATCCCATTCAGCACATTCAATTTCTATCCTTTGTAGGGCCTGAGGATTATCCTTATTATCAGCATATAAAGAAATCATTTTGTATCTTCAGCCTTTATACCTGAAATTAACCAACACCCACAGCCCATCTTTACTCGAGGTATGTCGTAGCATGTCAATTTCATAATTATTGATCAATATAGCAACACCTCTAGACCGATCTGTAGAAGAGCTAAAGAAACATGTTGAATATTCCCAATTACGTATTAGCCCATGATCTTCGTGGGTAAAATGAGTCTCTTAAAGACAGCAAATATCTGATTTAAGTTTCTTCAATAAGCCTATAATCTGATTGCGTTTTGCCACCTCATTAAGTCCATTGACATTCCAGCTAGTTACAATCAAAGCCATTCTCGTCCCTCTTCTATCACAAACATATCTTGATGTATTGGTCGAGAAACAAACCACAATTTTGAATGGATTTTTTGTTTATACCCCCACACCTCGTGATCCCCCCACCTGAAGTATCTCTGGAGAGTTCTCCAGAGAGTCCTCCCCCCTTACCAGTCAGTCATCCATCAGGCGACAGACAGGGCAAGTGGAAAACTCTCCCCGGAGTTCCACATTCATCATGCCCAAAATTACCCATTATACCTAGGGAAAAAAAATAAAATAAATAAAACAAATAAATATCAGCAGTGTTTCACAGTGCGATACTAATTAGTCTACATTAACAAAATTCAGTGTATTATGTATCAGCTTTCATTTTTTCTATAAGGTCTCTGGCTGCCTGTATAGTTTGAGCAAACCAAATCTGATTTCTCCATTTAATTTTAAGTTGAATGGATTGCTGTAGCTAAACTTCCTCCGCTCCTAGCTTTTGAAATTCTGGAATCATCTTTTTAAGTTCCCAGTGTCTATTAGAGGATTTGGGACTCCCATGAGGTAGAAAATAAAAACGAAAATCTTCATAGTCCAAGTCCTCCCATAATTGTGATAAGGAGAGAATTTTCTCACGAATAGCAAAGCTACGAAAGTTAACCAAAATGGGTCTGGGTGATTCTCGCTTAGGATCAAGTTGAATAGGGTTTAGATGAGCCTTTTGAATGTCTTGTAGCCAGGTAGGATATATATCCTAACTGGATATATATCCAGGATGTTTTCATTGATTAATCAGACAGGAGTTTAATGACAAATTCTCTCAGATCTTTAGTCTCGCCCAGTGGAAGGACGGACCGTTGCTTCACGCCCGGGAGGCCAAGTGGGCCGGGATCTGGGCTGTGCTGCCAGTGCTGTCAGCGCTGCCGGCGATTAGAGCACTGGGAGTGCAGAGCTCGACGGCCTGGGGGGTGCAGAGCTCGACGGCCCGGGTGGAGCAGATGGTGAGGGCACCACTTTCTCTGTGGCCGGTTCGATGTCGACGTGCAGTGTGCAACGCTGGATGTTTCGGGCCCGCCCCCGCCTTTGATGGAAGCCACGGCAGTGACGTCGGCAGTGCAGACAATGCCTGACAGGAGGAGTCTCGAGGAGATGAGGGCTGTTGAGGGTTCCACTGAGGCTGCAGGATGTGCCTTCTGAGCAAAAGGGGAAAAAAGGAATGGATGGAGCTGTACATGCAACCTCTCAAATATCAGGTACACTAACCACACAAACCCCTTCACTGCAAGTATTGGGTTCCACCATAACATAAAGGGGAGAATAGAGGAGAATTTAAAAAACATTGACGTACTGACAAAAAACAGAACCCTCCCAAGGCATATAAACAAAATCTTAAATTTAGAGGTTCGGTTATGCTAGAGAAAACGGTGGCTAATAATCGATTTGAGTTGCTTTTTAAAAAATTTTATACATTCATTAATTCATTACATTGCAACACTGGTCCTTCATTTTATGCACCAATGCTTTTTGTTCATAGTGGACTGTGATGAAGTGTTAGGTTGCTGTTCTTGGTGTGAGAAGTGAATACTTTAACCCCTTCAGTGTGGGTCACAAGATTGTCTAGAGATCGCTACACAGCAGAGCTGTGCAGACAACAAGACCATCTCATCCTCAACCCCACTGCTGTTTGGGAATCCGAAATGCAGATCCCCAAACATCAGTGAGGCCGCCATGACCTGATATGGAAGGGGAAGTGCCTTCCCCTTCCATATCTGGTCGGAATTATTTGGCTGCAGTCAGCTGTTTAACAGTAGCAGGGTAAACAGCTGATTGCAGCAAGGAAACCCAGTAGTGCCACTGCTGCTTTAAGACTGGCAGGGAGAAAGGCATACAAATGCCCAAATCTCCCTGCCAGTCTCAATCCCAGCAGCGGGTGAGGGCGCATTTGAAAGCTGACATTGTCAGCCTTCAAACAAGCCATCATCCGTATGCATACTATTTTGGGGATCCGAATTCAGATCCCCAAAATTGTGTGCACTGGCACTGGGAAGCCCAGGGCTGGCTCTGATGCTGCAGTCGCAGCGTCAGACCCAGTCCTGGGATTCCGATTGGTGGATGGGAGGGGAAAGTACCTTCCCCTTCTCATTCAGAAATGGAAAGCCCTGCCTACCCTCTGAACGTCCTGTGTGATGTGCAGAGGGGAAGTGGGGCTCTGCCACTAGAGAATGAGGAAGTGAAGGTGGTAGGAGGGATGTGGCAGATATGCCCCCTTCCATTCCCTTCCTAAGCCACCAGAGAACCTGTATAACCCAAAGGAGGAGTGGGGGCACCCTGGCATCCCGCCCACCCACTAGAGCCAGTAATTAAAAAAAAAAGTTAAAAAATCAAAAGCATGGCCGCTGTGTCATTTAGCAGCCGCCTGCTACATGCTGCCACACCCCCACCGGTGAGGACTGGTGGGGGCACCCTGCCAGCAACCCCCCCCAGTCACCAAACCACCAGGGATTTTATGTTTTTGTTTTTGTAAAATAGAATGGCAGCCACCGTGTTCTACACAGCGGCCACCAGCCCATCCCAATATTGCCCTCCCACCCCCATCTTCAAATGCCCCCTTTTTGCTAGTGCAAGACCTTACTGGGCTTGTGCAACTCCTATACAGAGATTCCCTACTTGAAGGGACTATTAACAGCATCAGTTACACACCTTAATGCCAAGTTGTTATTATCCTTTTTTCCCCACAATCGACAAAAATAACCAAAAGCTTTCCTCTCAACCTCTGCTTCAACAGGCATTAGGTCAAGATCTAACAATACTGGATCAAAGGCATGGAGGTTGGAAGGCCTAATAACTTGCGCCAGAATGAACCTTCGCATTTGGTGACAACCTGACTAGCGTCCTTGCCCCAAATTTCGGAAGCTCAGAAGATAGAATTTTTCCATTTAACATCATACAGTGTTCTCATGGGTTTAACAGAGGATAAGATTTCAGCAAATCTAAGTCTATATAAGACATTGCTAATTAGAGTGTTTTCTTGGAAGGATCGCTTCATTTTGATTAGTTCGTTTGGCATTGTCATAGAAGATCAGTCCCAGGTAATTATAGGATGAAACAGATTCGATATCTCCCTCCCTTAATGACCATTTAAACTTAGTTTTCAAATTGCCAAGTTGCAGAATCTTAGTTTTAGTGACCTTGATAATTATTTCATTTCTGTCACAATAGGCCTGAAGTAAATTTAACTTTTCCTACAGTCCTCCAGGGGTCAGATCTAGGATGACTGTGTCATCAGCATAAGGATGGATGTGCTGGCTACCTAACTTGGGTGAAATACCTTTATAAGAATTTAAATTTGTATCCAAATCAGAAATAAATAAATTAAAAAGAGTTGGCACTAGCACACAGTCTTGCTTAATGCCGATTGTGGTTGATATTTGCCTAGAAAGCTCGCCACTGCTGCCACAATGGGTCTTTACCCATGTTTTGGTGTAGAGGGTGGCAATCATTTATACTAATGAAAGAGGTTCTCCCATCCTCAGCAGTTTTTTCCTTAACAAATCTCAAGAAACCCAATCAAAAGCCTGCTTAAAATCCACAAAGCATGCAAATAAAGTTTGCTTTCTATTTTTAACATATTTGACAATTAATAAGCTTGAAACTAGACAATGATCTAGTGTGGAGTAACCTTCTCTGAACCCCGCTTGTGTGTTGCTCAGTAAACCTAATTCATGTTCTATTTCAATTAGATCATTTAATAGTATGCTGGCACGGGTTGTGCCTCCAGGATCAAGCATAGTTAGCATCCTGTAATTTAATAGATTCGTTCTATTCCCCTTTTTTTGGAGGGGAAATAAAATGAACTCTAACCAGGCATCAGGTATTGCGAGGATAAAAAAACAGATGTTCAAAACAGGGGCTAACAATTAAGACCACATTGTGGAGTCAAACTGAAAGCACAAGGGAGGTAAATCCTCGGGCCCAGCAGCTCTGGATGGGTTCATTGTTGCGATGATTTTGGTCAGGTCAGAAGCATCCAATTGATTTACATGTGGGCGACACTTCAGGGGCAGCTTAGAATCAGGAAGAAAACCACCATACAAAGTAGTAATAAAGTGAACACATGTTGATTCACATATGACAGCATCAGGGAGTTGAATAACATTCGAAAAAACAAGGTTGTTAATTGACCTCCAAAATTCTTTAGAGTTATTCGACATAATCAGACTTTCTCTTCTTTCATTTACGTTATTTCTATGAATTAAACATTTGTTCTTAAAGGAAAATCTATAGTCTCTTTGAATACTTTTTATTTTAAGGTCAGGGCTGTAGGCCCCGACTCCTTCCCCTCTGATGAAGACAACGCCGCTTTTCTCCGCAGCTGCAATTACCTTCCCCTGTGAGTCGGACGCCAGCCCATACTTGTACTTGAGCCACTTGGATGAACAGTCTTCGGTAACCTGCCCTTCCCAAGGGGTGAAGCAGCTCTTTGACACAGCTGGGGAAAACATCAGGGCATTGTTTAGGAACGTATACTTTGGCCCGTAGAGCGCTTCGGTTATGAAAGGCACCCCATTTGGAGCAAAAGTAAAGGAGTTTTGATCAGGGTGCTCATGGCCGGCGTTAAAGTTCCTCCAGCCTTTGATCCAGTCTGTGTATTTATTTTGATGTACAATATCATATATTGCACGTCCTCCCAGCTTGCCTGACTTGAAAGAAAGAAAAGGTCTGTTGATTTCTGCTGGTAATGCACTCCCATAGGTCACTACTCCCCAGTCTTCAAAATAATGTAACTTTGGAATTCCAAAATCTGGTGGAGGCGTGGAAGGTAAAGTGGCATCATACCTGCAAAAAGGAGAATACAGTTAGAATATATTTGCGCCATACAGCAGCTATTTAGACTGCAAATATGACAACTATACAAGTTACGCGACAACGGTTTACTATTCAAAATACTGCACACCTTAGGGAGCTATATTTGCACATCATATTGGGGGAAACGTGATGAATAGGTCAGCATGAGGGCATGAAATGTGTTTTGATTTTTTTAAATAAAGGAGGGCATTAAGACCCAGCCATAATTCAGACGACTGTATTACAGACAAGATGTGGATTCATTTATAAATACTGT
>JAVKLH010312346.1:0-12889 GCA_034783875.1 Desmognathus bairdi | reverse complement strand
TAAATCAGCAGTAGCCAGACACTTTGACTTGTGTAACCATCAGGTATCGCAACTACAGTTCTGGGTATTACAGACAGTGACATTACCAAAAAGAGGAGGTAATATTGAGAACATACTGCTTAAGGTTGAAGCAAGATACATTTTTGATTTTCAGACTTTAGCTCCACGAGGTATTAATGAGGACTGGTCGTTGACGACTTTTCTTTAGTACATGATGGATTGAAAAGGTATAGGAGGATACTTTGTTAGTGTTGGCGATTCAATCTGTAAAGTACCTATATGTTTTTTGAGACTCCATTTTGATTTAGGTTGTTTTTCCTTTTTTTGTTTTTTTCTCTTTTTTTCTTATATCCTGTTATTGTTTGCTTTATATAGTGAGTGTTCTTTTTCTTCATCTCTGCAATTTGAACTATGAGGAACCCTTATCATCTTCGTGTATTTGTGGGTCGATAGAAGCCTACATTAGGGGTTGGATCAGCAATTAGTTGCTTCCAGTTGGAGAGATGTGATTATTAAACTGGTTCTATTAATAGATGATTATGCTATGATAATATTCCGGTCGGCTTTGATGAATTTGGAATGTTCCTTTGCTTTGTTATTGTTCGGATAGATTTATATGGTGCATATTTTATTCTGAACTACAATGATGGCGACGTTTGTAAGGTACAATAGGAATACCTGGCTAAAGTACTAGTCCTATGTTTATGTCTACTATTTTCGGCCGGGTGGCATACGGAGTTCCGTCCACTTTAGTCGGATTTACAATGACGGCGTTGGCTATGCGCTACATTAGAAGTTTTTTTAGCCATAGGACTTATCCTGGGTGTGTGTTTAATATTTTCGGCCAGATAGCATTCTGAACTACAATGATGGCGGTGGTTGTATGCTACTGTGGGAGTATTTAGCTATGGCACTAGTCCTTTGTTTATGTTGATTATTTTTGGCCGAGTGGTATTTAGAGTTCCGTGCGGAGGGTCCGCGTCTACCTCACTTGGTTGGATTGAGCACATTTATAATCTTTGAAGCGCTTTTCCGATGGTTTGGAGTGTATGCTCGGATGGTGGATATAGAACTGTTTGTCAAATCTGGAGTACGGACTACAAACATGGTGGAGGATTTATCTAGACCATTGATTTGACTTCACACATTAGTCCTTTGTCGGTTTCTAATATTGCCGGCTGTATATATTTAGTGCTTTTGCTCACTCTGTTTGTTGAGCTGCTACATCTAGCCCGCTTGTCGGGTGTGCTGTGCCTGACGCGTTTTCCATCTCTGTAAGTAGTCTGTTAAATCATCTTATAGCATTTAAGAACTGGGCTCTTCTTATATTTCTTTGGCATTTTGCTACGGTTGACTTTTATTCTTGACTTTTATTCTTGTTTTTTACTTTTTAGCACTGTGTGGTTACTTCACACAAGTAAGTCTTTCATTATCTGGAGTCTTTAACAACATGAGGTGCTGGTGTTTCGCTAGAAGATTGATTGTGTGTATTTTCTCACTTCCTTTAGAAGTATGATTCCTGTATTATTCTGAAGGGTAAGCTATTTTCTGCACGCTTTTCGTAGCGTCACTATGCCACTTGAATTAGCATGTTATGAAATTTTGTAACTCTAATTAATGTTTTTTTCTTTCTTTCTGCTTTCTTCTTCTTTTTTTCTTTTTGTGGTTGGTTATGTGGATTATATTTATTGATGTAGACTCCTGCACGCCTGAAGAGGGGCTTGACCCCGAAATGTGGCCATATTGCGGCAGATAGTCTTTATTACTAGTAACTCTGTATGAGGAAACTAGGAATTTTTAACTATGTTTTCTTATGTGTGATGTATCCATTGTACATGTCAAATGTGATATTGACTTGTTGATGTTTTGTACTACAAAAATGAAAATGCTAATGAATTGCACACCAAATTGAAAATCATACATGCGATAAACATTGCTGTATGCCTGCTTTTTATAGCAAATTAAGATGATGATGTTTTGTATGTTGCTAAGGCATATGTATTAAATTTTCTAAAAAAAAGTTTAAATTCAGACTTTTACAGTGATTATATACTGCGTGTAAGACGCTATATATAGGTGCCCCCCATTCAGTGTCTCAATAGCTGGATATGAGTTTAACTTTGGTTCTGTGCACTTGTTCAAGGCAAGTCAGACGGGAGTGCACCAAATCCATGTGTATTTTGTTTGCAGGTTGACTGACCCTTCTGGGTTTTTGTTTACCGTCCTTTAGTCTTGTATGTTGACCTTGCATTTGAAAGTAAATTCAACAAAGATAGAATATTTAAATGTAACTGATTTTTCATGTTGTATGTAGTTGATTTAACAAAGGTATCATTATCGCTTTATGTATTGTCTGTATCGTTTTAGATTTTTTGCTTAATAATGTCTTTTAGTGACATAGCTGCACAATCCGAAAAGTGTGCGTCCACTTTAGAATATACGGCTGAAGCCGCTAATAATATCTTAGCCCAGCTGCAAGAAACAGCATCCTTTTTAACTACTAAGGATCCTAAACGAACTATTCAACAATTTGAATATTTAAGGAAAAGGGAAACGTCTACTCTATTGCACGCAACCACACTAGCAGAGTATTTCAAGACAAAACGTATACCCAGGGGTTTAAGGATACTCATTAAACCACTCTTGTGTAGATCTAGAAAAAACTTTTTGAAAAGGTGGTTTATGGTTCTAAATAAAGCTTCACTTGACTTGATCTTATTGACGATAGAGGAGTTACAGGCTGAATTAATTGAGATTCAGGATGACATTAAAAAAACAGAGGAAGCTTTGAAAATTGATAAATCAGTAGAAGAATGGACTAGTACTTTGGAGGTAATAAACGAGATCATAGCTGCCCATAGAGCAGACATAGAAAAAGGTAAAATACGCAAATTCAAACGGGACGTATATGACTATGCCCATGACCAGGTATATAACTGGTTTGAGTTTCTACCAAAACCAAGACAACAAGAAATTTTTAAAAAAAACGCGAACCCTAATCCATCAGATTCTTCGGAACAATTGACAGATACATCAGATGAAATAGATACACCATCAAGTGGTAGCAGACCAGGTCCTAGCAGATCAGGAGGCAGTGGTTTAGAACCCAGTAGACCAGGTCCCAGTTATAGATTCAATCCAGCAGAAAGACAACGTTTTTTAGAGGAGGCCATAAGACAGAGACAAGGAGGGGGAGGAGGAGACACGGGAAAAGGCAAAGACAAAAATACAGAGAAAGACAAGCGCGTTCTAAGAGACAGGCTCCACAAGTAGTCAATATCTCGTCTATAACTTTGACGTCAGTACAAACAGAATTACTAGCCAAGGGGTTATCTTTTGTACCAACACAGAATAATCGGGCATTCGATTTGCATGTAGATATGCAGAAACTTATAAGGAAACTTCAATTGAAACTATTCTTTTCATTGCAACCTGAACCTTTAAATGATCCTTTTCCCTATAAAGAATTTTCTCCAAGGAGTACATTTTGCCCTACAGTAGTTAATCGTTCGATTGACACTTTTCATCAAACTGTTACGAAAGAACTGGCTAAATGGGAGCCACCGGCCCATAAACGATATAATCTCAGTATACATCAACAAAAAGAAATTACTACACTGAGAACACATCCATACGTTATCATACAAAGAGCAGATAAGGGGGGTGCAGTAGTAGTAATGGATCGAATCAAATACATCATGGAAATGAATCGTCAATTGAGTGACATATCTACATACAAGTGCATAGATCAGGACCCCACGGCCCCTTTAAGTCGAGCACTAGAGGAAGTTATTCAAGAAGGTGTAGACAATAACTGGATTACTGAGAAAACACGCAACTTTCTTGTTAAAAGCCACCCCAAGATACCGGTGCTTTATGGTCTCCCGAAAATCCATAAAGATCTTGTTAACCCCCCATGCCGCCCCATTGTTAGTGCAATAGACTCTATTTTTGAACCAGTCTCTGCCTATATAGATGACTTTCTCAAGAGATGTGTCCCTACAGCTAGATCATATGTAAAAGACACGACTGACCTTTTGAATAAACTTCAATCTTGGGTGAGTCCTTCCTCCAACGTCATTCTGTGCACGATTGACATCAGTGCACTTTACACTAACATACCTCACACAGAAGGAATAGAAGCAGCTTGTATAGCGTTAGAAAACAACCAAGTTACTGGTGTTCACCCGGCGTTTTTTCGGGCATTACTTACCTTTGTATTGTACCATTATTATTTTAGGTTTCAAGAAAAGTTCTATTGTCAACTGCAGGGAACATCTATGGGTGCCAAATTTGGACCCAGTTATGCTAATGTCTTCATGACTCAATGGGAAGATCAATATGTGTATAACAGTAGGTGGGCTGATAAGATCGGGCTATACTTACGGTACATAGACGATATCCTTTTAATTTGGCGAGACGATGTTGAGTCACTAAATGAATTTTTACAATATCTGAACGAGGCTCATAGTACCATCAAAATCACATTTACGATTGGCCCTACAGAGGTTGCCTATCTGGATACACTGATTAATTTTGAAAATAATACATTCAAGTTTCAGGTTTTTAAAAAACCTACAGATACAAACACCCTCTTACACTATTCATCGTTTCATCCTAGGGCGGTTAAGAATGCACTGCCTTTCTCACAGATCCTCAGGTATAAAAGAATCAATTCAAGCTCTGAAAGATTCAAAGAACAATGTGGAGATTTGATGAATTCAATGTTGGAAAGAGGATATCCGAGAGCCATTTTAGATCAGGCAGTTACACGTGCAGATGGTTTAGATAGATCTAGTCTTCTGGCATATCGTATACAAGAAGTGAAAGAAGATCCAATAGTTTTTGTCACCACATTTGGTAAACAAGCACAGGAACTAGCACGTCTGGTTAAGTTATACTGGCCCATTGTAAAAACTGATCCGGTGGTAGGTCCACTTATTCCATCTACTCCTACAATAGCCTACAAGCGTCAACCTAATCTAGCTGACGGCATTGTACAAAATGATATAAAGAAACCAGTGACTGAGAATGTTTTAGCTACGAAGCGGAAAGGGACCTTTCCTTGTTTAGCATGTAATTGCTGCAATTCTATCATTAAAGGCCCATACATAAACCACCCAGTGACTGGCAAGAAATGGTACTTTGGCAGTTATGCAACATGTCGCACAACAAATGTGGTGTACTTGATTAGATGTCCTTGTGGACGCTTTTATGTAGGACAAACCACACAGGAGGTGAGACATCGGATACAAAAACATTGTAGCGATATTCGCTGCAAAAATACTAAATCAGCAGTAGCCAGACACTTTGATCTATGTAGCCATCAGGTATCACAACTACAGTTCTGTGTATTACAGACAGTGACATTACCAAAAAGAGGAGGCAATATTGAGAACATATTGCTTAAGATTGAAGCTAGATTCATCTTTGATTTTCAGACTTTAGCTCCACGAGGTATTAATGAAGATTGGTCGTTGACGACTTTTCTTTAGTATTTGATTGATTGGAAATGTATAGGAGTACACTCTGTTAGTGTTGGCGATTCAATTTGTAAAGTACCTACATGTTTTTTGAGACTCCATTTTCATTTAGGTTGTTGTTTTTTCCTTTTTCCCTCTTTTTTCCCTTTTTTCTGTTTTTTCCGTCTTTTTCCTCCTTTTATTTGTTTTTTATAGATAGTGTTTTTTCCTCTCCAGTAACCCATATTATCTTCGTGTATTGGTGGGTCAATAGTAGCCTGCATTAGGTGTTGGATTAGGAATTAGACGCCTCCAGTTGGTGTTGGTTGTTTGGACCTTATTAATATTTAGCTACAGTACTAGTCCTATGTCTAAATAACAGGGTGGAGTATATGGTGCATTCTTTACTCTTTAGCTCTGTTAACATTAGTAAATTTTAGTATACAGACTTTAGGATCTGTTAATAGATAAATACACTATGTAAGCTGTTATTACCAAACTCGTTCTGTTAATAGATGATTATGCAAAGATAGTATTGCGGCCAGGTCTCATGAATTTGATATGTTCCTTTGTCTTCTTATTGTTCGGATAGATTTATATGGTGCATATTTTATTGTGAACTATAATGATGGCGGCGATACCATGCAAAGATAGTATTCCGGTCGGCTCTCATGAACTTGATATGTTCCTTTGTCTTCTTATTGTTCGGATAAGTTTATATGGTGCATATTTAATTGTGAACTACAATGATGGCGGCGGTTGCATGTCACAATAGGAATATTTAGCTACAGTACTAGTCCTATGTCTGTGTTTACTATTTTCAGCCGGGTTGCATTCGGTGCTCCGTATATTTTATTCTGTATTACAATGATGGCGGCGTCTTAGGGTTACAAGAGGAGTATTTAGCTATAGGACAAATCCTATGTTAGTACTTATTATTTTCGGCCGGTTGGCATTTTGGTACAATGGGAGTATCGAGTATTGAACTATAATGATGGCGGCGGCTGTATGTTACAATGGGAGCATTGAGCTATAGTACTAGTCCTATGTTTATGTTTACTATTTTCGGCCGGGTGGCATTCAGAGTTCCGTGTGGAGGGTCCGCGTCTAGCTCAGTTTTTTGGACGGTAGTACATTTAAAATTATTGAAGTATTTCTCTTATGTTTGGGTTAATGCTCGGATTATTGATATAGAGGTGCGTGTCAATATTGGAGTACGTACTACAAACATGGCGGCGGATTTATCTAGACTATTGACTTGACTTCAAACGTTAGTCCTTTGTCGGTTTCTGAATATCGCCGGCTGTATGTATTTATTGCCTTGCTCGGTTTTGTTTGTTGAGTTGCCACATCTAGCCCGTTTGTCGGGTGTGCTGCGCCTCGCGTTATTTTTCATCTCTGTAAGTATCTTGTTAAATCCTCCTATAGTGTTTAAGAACTGGGTTCTACTCACATTTTTTTGTTAGTCTATCACTTTTGACTTTTATTCTTGTTTTTTACTTTTTAGCACTGTGTGGTCACCTCACACAAGTAAGTCCCTCTTTCTTTATTTGGAGTCTCGAACAACATGAGGTGCTGTTGTTTCGCTATGAGATTGATTGTGTGCATTTTCTCACCTCCTTTAGAAGTATGATTCCTGTATTATTCTAAAGGGTAAGCCATTCTCTGCACGCTTTTCGTAGCGTCACTATGCCACTTAATGAACATGTTATGAATTTTTGTAACTCTAATTAATGGGTTTTTTTCTCTTTTTTTTGTTTTCTTTTTCTTCTCTCTTTGTGGTTTGTTATGTGAATTTTATAATTGATATAGACTCCTGCACGCCTGAAGAGGGGCTTGACCCCGAAATGTGGCCATATTGCGGCAGATAGTCTTGATAACTAGTAACTCTGTCGAGGAAACTAGGGATTTTTTAACCATGTTTGCCTACGTGTGATGTATCCACTGTACATGTCAGATGTTATATTGACTTGTTAATGTATTGTATTACAAAAATGAAAATGCTAATGAATTGCACACTGAAATTGAAAACCATACATGCGATAAATATTGCTGTATGCATGCTTTTTATAGCAAATTAAGATGATGATGTTTTGTATATTGCTACGGCATAAGTATTAAATTTTCTAAAAAGGTTCAAGTCCATATTTTGACTGTGATTGTATACTGCGTGTATTACGCTATATATAGGTGCCCCTTATTCAGTGTCTAGATAGCTGGATATGAGTTTAACTTTGGTTTCTTTTTGCACTTGTTCAAGGCAAGTCAGACAGGAGTGCACCAAACTTATGAGTATTTTGTTTGCAGGTTGACTGACCCTTTTGGGTTTTTGTTTACTGTCTCTTAGTCTTGTATGTTGACCTTGCATTTGTAAGTAAATTTAATCAAGATAGAATACTTAAATGTAACCATTTTTTCATGTTGTGTGTGGTTTATTCAACAAACGTATCATTATTGCTTTATGAATTGTTCGTACTATTTTTTGTGACATAATGTCTTTTAGTGACATAGCTGCACAATCCGAAAAGTGTGCGTCTACTTTAGAATACACGGCTGAAGCCGCGAGTAATATCTTAGCCCAGCTGCAAGAAACAGCATCCTTTTTAACAACTAAGGATCCTAAACGAACCATTCAACAATTTGAATATTTAAGGAAAAGGGAAACGTCTACTCTATTGCATGCAACCACACTAGCAGAGTACTTCAAGACAAAACGTATACCCAGGGGTTTAAGGATACTTATTAAACCACTTTTGTGTAGATCTAGAAAAAACTTTTTGAAAAGGTGGTTTATGGTTCTAAATAAAGCCTCACTTGACTTGATTTTATTGACGATAGAGGAGTTACAGGTTGAATTGATTGAGATTCAGGATGATATTAAAAAAACAGAGGAAGCCTTGAAATCTGATAAATCAGCAGAGGAATGGACTAGTACTTTGGAGGTAATAAATGAGATTATAGCTGCCCATAGAGCAGATATTGAAAAAGGTAAAATACGTAAATTCAAACGAGACGTATATGATTACGCCCATGACCAGGTATACAACTGGTTCGAGTTTCTACCAAAACCAAGACAACAAGAAATTTTTAAAAAAAACGCGAACCCTAATCCATCAGATTCTTCAGAACAATTGACAGATACATCAGATGAAATTGACACACCATCAAGTGGTAGCAGACCAGGTCCCAGCAGATCAGGAGGTAGTGGTTCAGAACCCAGTAGACCAGGCCCTAGTAATAGATTCAATCCAGCAGAAAGACAACGTTTTTTAGAGGAGGCCATAAGACAGAGACAAGGAGGGGGAGGAGGAGATACGGGAAAAGGCAAAGACAAAAATATAGAGAAAGACAAGCGTGTTTTGAGAGACAGGCTTCACAAGTAGTCAATATCTCCTCTATAGCTTTGACACCAGTACAAATAGGATTACTAGCTAAGGGGTTATCTTTTGTACCAACACAGAATAACCGAGCATTTGATTTACATGTGGATATGCAGAAACTTATAAGGAAACTTCAATTGAAACTATTCTTTTCAGTACAACCGGAATCTTTAAATGATCCTTTTCCTTACAAAGAATTCTCTCCAAAAAGTATATTTTGCCCTACAGTAGTTAATCGGTCGATTGACACTTTCCAGCAAACTGTTACAAAAGAATTGGCTAAATGGGAACCACCGTCCCATAAACGGTATAATCTGAGCTTACATCAACAGAAAGAGATCACCACACTGAGAACGCATCCTTATGTTATCATACAAAGAGCAGACAAGGGGGGTGCAGTAGTGGTAATGGATCGCATAAAATATATTATGGAAATGAATCGTCAATTGAGTGACATATCCACATATAAATGCATAGATCAGGACCCTACGGCTCCTTTAAGCCGGGCACTTGAAGAAGTTATTCAAGATGGTGTAGATAATAATTGGATTACTGAAAAGACACGCAACTTTCTAGTCAAAAGCCATCCCAAGATACCGGTGCTTTATGGTCTTCCGAAGATCCATAAAAATCTTGTTAACCCTCCATGCCGCCCTATTGTTAGCGCAGTAGACTCTATTTTCGAACCAGTATCTGCCTACATAGATGACTTCCTCAAGAGGTGTGTCCCTACAGCTAGATCATATGTAAAAGACACAACAGACCTTTTGATTAAACTTCAATCTTGGGTGAGTCCTTCCTCCAATGCTATTTTGTGCACGATTGACATTAGTGCGCTTTACACGAACATACCTCACACTGAAGGTATAGAGGCAGCCTGTATGGCGTTAGAAAATAATCATGTCACTGATGTTCATCCGGCGTTCTTTCGGGCACTACTTACCTTTGTATTGTACCATTATTATTTTAGGTTTCAAGATAAGTTTTACTGTCAGCAGCAGGGAACATCTATGGGTGCCAAATTTGGACCCAGTTATGCTAATGTTTTCATGACTCAATGGGAAGATCAATATGTATACAATAGTAGGTGGGCTGATAAGATCGGGCTATACCTACGGTATATAGATGACATTCTTTTAATTTGGCGGGATGATGTGGAGTCATTAAATGAATTTTTACAATATTTAAATGAGGTTCACAGCACCATCAAAATCACATTTACGATCGGCCCTACAGAGGTTGCCTATCTAGATACACTTATTAATTTAGAAAATGACACGTTCAAGTTTCAGGTTTTCAAAAAACCTACAGATACAAACACCCTCCTACATTATTCATCATTTCATCCGAGGGCTGTTAAGAATGCATTGCCTTTCTCACAGATCCTCCGATATAAAAGAATCAACTCAAGTCCTGAAAGATTTAAAGAACAATGTGGAGACTTGATGAATTCTATGTCTGAAAGAGGATATCCGAGCGCCATTTTAGATCAGGCAGTTGCACGCGCAGATGGTTTAGATAGAACTAGTCTTCTGTCATATCGCACACATGAAGTTAAAGAAGATCCTTTGGTTTTTGTCACAACATTTGGCAGACAGGCACAGGAACTAGCACGTCTGGTTAAGTTATACTGGCCGATATTAAAAACTGACCCGGTGGTAGGCCCACTTATTCCATCTACTCCTACAATAGCCTACAAGCGTCAACCTAATTTATCTGATGGCATCGTACAAAATGACATTAAGAAACCAGTTACTGTGAATGCTTTAGCTACGAAGCGGAAAGGGACCTTTCCTTGTTTAGCATGTAATTGCTGTAATTCCATCATTAAAGGCCCATATATGAATCATCCAGTTACCGGTAAGAAGTGGTATTTTGGCAGTTATGCTACATGTCGTACAACAAACGTAGTGTACTTGATCAGATGCCCTTGTGGACGCTTTTATGTAGGACAAACCACACAGGAGGTGAGACATCGGATACAAAAACACTGTAGCGATATTCGCTGCAAAAATACTAAATCAGCAGTAGCTAGACACTTTGATTTTTGTAACCATCAGGTATCGCAACTACAGTTCTGTGTATTACAGACAGTGACACTACCGAAGAGAGGAGGTAATATTGAGAATATATTACTTAGGATTGAAGCAAGATTCATTTTTGATTTTCAAACTTTAGCTCCACGGGGTATCAATGAAGACTGGTCGTTGACGACTTTTCTTTAGTGTTTTCTAGTGTTACTCAATTGACTGGCATATTTTCTAAGATTTTCTAAAGGTATACTCTGTTGGAGTTGGCGATTCAATTTGTAAAGTACCTGCATGTTTTTTGAGACTCCATTGTATTTTCAGCATTTTTCCCTTACTTTCTTCTTTTTTTTGATATTTATTTCTCTTTTCACATTTGTGAAGTTTTTTGTTTTTGCTTTACATATTTAATGTTTTTCTCTTTTTTCTTAGTCCCATTATGTGAGTTATAAGTAATTTATAATATTTTTGCTTATTTGCGAGCTATGTTAAATTAGATCTGCAAATAGAAACCTACATTAGGTGTATGGTTTTAAGCACATACGTTATTTTGGATCTCTAAATAGATGCCTATATAAAGTGAGAGGAGAATATTAGATTGGTTTTGCAAATGGAGGATTATGTAAAGAGAGAATAATGGCCCACATTAGGGACTTATTGTGTTCGTTTGATCGTTTAGAGTAGTTTATATTTTTCTCTTAACTATTACGATGGCGGCGGATTCGAGTTTTAGTAGTAGCTTTTAGCAATAGCATTAGTCCTATGTTTGTTTCTATGACTCCCGGCTGGTCTGCAGTTTTGCTTCGTGTTTACGATAGGTCCACGTCTAACCTACTTGTCTGGTTTCACGATATATGAGGTATAAGTAATGTATAGTATTTTTGTGCATCTGTGGGCTAGGTTAATTAGGATCTGCTTATATATGCCTACATTAGGCGAATGGTTAGAGTACGTACACTATATTGGATCAGTAATTAGATGCTTATATTTGGCGAGATGAGAACAGTTGATTGGATTTACTAATGGATCATTATGTAAAGAGAATTTTAGTCCATTTTTGAGGTCTTATGTTCTTTTGATCGTCCGGACTACTTTATATCGTTCCCTGAACTACCTGGATGGCGGCGGATTTGAGTTTCAGCAATAGCTTTTAGCAATAGCATTAGTCCTATGTTTGTTTCCATGAATCTTGGTCGGTTTACATTTTCAGCTAACGTCGTGATTGTGCGGTAGGTCCACGTTTAGCCGACTTGTCTGGCTTTACTATATGGCGCTCCGCCTAGTGTTAGCGCGTTTCATTCATTGTTGGATTCCATCCTCTTATTCTTGTTATAGCGCAGTGTGACATTAGATCGTAATACGTACTGTTAATATGGCGGCTGACTTATTTGAAATGGAGACTTGGTCACTAACGTTAGTCCTATGTCGGTTTCCAACTTCGCCGGCTGTGTGCATTTATTGCTTTGCTCGTTTTGTTTGCCGTGTCATTTCACCTAGCCCGCTTGACGGGTGTGCTGCGCTTGGCGCTATTTCCATCGTTGTAAGTACCTTATTTTATCTACTTACATTATTTAAGAACTCTAGGTTTTAGTTGGTAATTCTGTGTTAGTCTGTCACTCTTGACCTTTATTCTTGTTTTTTCATTTCTAGCACTGTGTGGTTACTTCACACAAGTAAGTCCCTTTTTGTTTATTTGGAGTCTTAAACAACATGAGGTGCTGGCGTTTCGCCATGAGACTGATTGTATGTATTCTTTTTGTCATTTTTTTAGAAGTATGATTCCTGTATATTATTCTAAAGGGTAAGCTGCTCCTGCACGCTTTTCGTAGCGTCTCTATGTCACTTAAATTACCATGTTACGTATTTTGGTAACTTTAAGTAATTGAATTTTTTCTTTTTTCTTTTTTCCCTTGTTTTGTGTTTTTTTTGTTTTGTTTTGTGGATTGTATAATTGATGTAGACTCCTGCACGCCTGAAGAGGGGCTTGTCCCCGAAATGTGGCCATATAGCGGCAGATAGT
>JAVKLH010301283.1:0-13008 GCA_034783875.1 Desmognathus bairdi | reverse complement strand
TAATACATGCCTCATGTGTTCCGCCAGTGGGAGACCTTCACCCCCGTCACCGATAATCTCTCCGCCCAGGAGTCACACCCCTTGGGGTGACCTCTCCGCTGATTTTTGTCAAGTCTCCCCAGATCACTACCTTTTTGTGGTCCTTGATGAATGCTCGAGATACCCGGAAATTGAACTGGTACCCAACACCTCTGCCAAGGGGGTCATTTTGGCTCTAGAAAAAATGTTTGCCACTCATGGTTTGCCCAACTCCATAAGATGTGACAATGGATCTCCCTTTAGGAGTGCCGAACTGAGAGCATTTTTGGGTACTCTGAACATCAAGCTCCGCCATGTCACCCCCTACTGGCCACAGGCGAATGGTGATGTGGAACGTTTCATGAGGACTCTGAACAAAGTAATCCGCATTGCAAGGGAACAAAAGCAAGATTGGCTATCTGCAGTTTATTCCTTCTTAAGGGGCTATCGTACCACCCCTCACTCATCCACCTCAGTGGCACCGGGGGAAGCACTAATGGGGCGGAAGTTGAAAGACACGATGCCTAACTTACCTGGAGGTGTGTCAAGCTCCATAGATCATCCGAGAGTTGAAGGCATACGAAACAAGAAGAATGCAGCTATGAGCCAATCAAGAAAGTCAAAGCAGTCTCACATAAAAGTGGGGGACTCTGTATTGATGATGACAAGAAAGAAGTCAGGTAAACTAGACCTCACGTTTGAGGCAAGGCCCTGGAAGGTTGTTGAAATGAAAGACACAATGGTTACGGTGGCGAGGGCAAATGAACAAGTTTGCAGGAACGTGTCTTTCTTTAAGAGAGTCGAGGACACCATGTGGAAGGAGGTGTCTGTAATGTCAGGAGGCTATAACAGTGACGAGGACTTTGAATTAATAGAGGATGTCAGAAGTGAGTCTGGGTCGGTGGAGCAGGTAGTACCTGACCCAGGAGGCATCAGTCCACTTCGGGAAAGAAGCTCTCAAGGTGCTATGGGTCCAGTCATAAACCCCGAGATCCCAAGCCGGAGGAATACCGAGAACTGTCACCCCTATCAGCTACGAAGGAACCCTGCTCCTTCAAGCAGACTCAAAGATTTTTACACTTAGTGACTTATGGTATTTGTCTGTTTTGTTGTGAAGCTTTATTCTAGTTGGGGGGGAATGTTATATCCTGTACACAGAGTGTTCACGTGATGCCCTGCCTGCACGACAGGGATCACGTGGTGTTTACGTTAGCGTAATACGTTCCCGCTAGAGCGGGGAGTATAAATAATAAAGTGGCGCCAACTCTGTCAGTCGGAGCCATAATCTGATACAGGAGTGTCGTGTCAGTTGTATGAGTGCACGGGTGGTGAGATACAACACTGGCGACGAGGCGGGTACGTGTCCCGTGTGTTTGCACTCACCTCGACTCAGCTCTGCACTCGTTGGGTGGAGCCGCTGCTCCCCAGCGCAGGTGCACTTTTTCTCCGGTGCGGGTGGAGCCGCTGCTCCCCGGACGGGGTAAGGCCGTAGCAGGGTGAGCCACCGCTCCCCACTACCTGGGTGAGCGCGTGTTTCGGGTGGAGCCGCCGCTCCCCGTTCTGCGACTCTGTGTGAGTGCTGGCCCCAGGGCACTGTCCGCTGTGGGTGTGAGCTGTTTGCTCCTCACAGGGGAATAAGGAGGTCACGACAGGTGGAGCCGCCGCTCCCTGTTTTAGGTGGCTGAAGCGAGTGCGAGCCGCTGCTCCTCGCTCTGGCCGAGGTGAGTGTGAGCCGCTGCTCCTCGCTCTGGCTGACGCGAGTGTGAGCCGCTGCTCCTCGCTTCCACTGCTGCGAGTGTGAGCCGCTGCTCCTCGCTCCGGTTGCTGCGAGTGTGAGCCGCTGCTCCTCGCTCTCACTGCTGCGAGTGTGAGCCGCTGCTCCTCGCTCTGGTTGTTGCGAGTGTGAGCCGCCGCTCCTCGCTCACCAGACTGCCTGCGGGTGGAGCCGCTGCTCCCTGCTAAGAACGTAGAAGGCGGGTGGAGCCGCCGCTCCCCGCCGTGTGTCAAAGAGGAGGTGGGTGACACGGCGTTTTCCCCCCCTCTTCTGTGCACAGACTGTGGTTCTCAGTGTCTGGCTGCTCCCTAAGCCCGGTGAGGCGCTCCGAGTGTCAAGAGGTGCGGCCTACCCGGTGAGGTTTGACGGGTCATCCTGGCTGACGACGGAGCACTCCCTGGACCCGCTGCAAAGGTGGATGTGGACATAGAGGTAGACTCACCGGTGGTGTCGTCTCCAGAATCAGGCGAAGACTCGCCATCTCCTCCAGTCATCATGAGTGCGGATGATCGTACAGCCATGATTCATCTGTCTGGGAGGGAGAGCTCGTTGAAACCGTTTGACATCTATGGTGACCCATCCACTACAGGTACTCGTTGGGTACTATGGATAGAGCATTTAGAACGGTTCTTCCGTTTAGACCAGATAACTGATCCAGTGATGAAAAGAGACTTGCTGCTGTTTCATGTGGGTGATGATGCACGCAGAGTTTTTAATTCTCTAAAGGACACTGGGGCGGAGGGTGACTATGTTTTGGCACGAGATGCCCTCAAAGAACACTTCCTACCTCAGGTTAACCCTGATTATGAGGATTTTAAGCTAAGGCAGATAATGCAATCCAAAGGTGAATCGATCGATTCCTTCCATGCCAGGATAAGAGAAGCGTCCAAGGCATGCGAATATGCCGATGTCGAGCAAATAATTCGTTCACAAATTATATATGGTGTACACTCGGAAAAACTCCGTAGGCAGATAATGTCTGAGCCAAGAATTGCTCTTCAGAAAATGCTACTTCTGGGGCGCCAGAGAGAGCTGGCTGATGTGCGTGCGTCAGCGATGGAGACAGCGCTGAGGAAAGTGAAGTTGGAACCCGGGGATGCCTCCCCGATATCCCCAGCCCCTGTGGCTGCCATCCAACGCAGGCCCAGAAGTCAGAAACAGCGTCCTTTCAAGGCTGCGTGGCAAGACAAAAAGCCCAATGAGGGGAAGCCACAACAAACTTGCGCCATGTGTGGAGAGTCATGGCATAGGCGGGACGCATGCCCAGCAGTAGGGAGGGAATGCCTCAACTGCGGCAAGTTAAACCATTATGCAGTCATGTGTCAATCCCGTTCCCCTCCTCCCAGATCAGAGGGACAGAGACGGAAACTACGTACAAAACGTATAACGAGGCAGGTTGAGACTGCTCCGGACGAGCAGGACTGTCTATCATATGATGAAGATGAGGAAGATGGCGATGAAGAGGCGCAAGAGGTGAATGCCAATGCCATTTCTACACTTCCCAAACGCATTGCAAAGATAAGGTTGATTTCATCCGTCACTGGTGACAAAAAGAAGTTCCGACCAAAATGCATGATCATGATCGGGGACAGCTCCCACATGGTCATAGTGGACACTGGGGCAGCAGTGAATGTCATATCGAAGAAGTCTTTTGAGTCACTGCTGCCGAAACCCAGGTTACAGCCGGCAACTGTCATTCTCATGGCATATGGGTGTGCCACCCCACTACCGGTTTTAGGAACTTTCATGTCCCTCATCAAATATGGGAGTGTCTCGACAAGAGTGAGATTCCATGTGGTAGATAAGGACACAGAAACCTTACTAGGATGCAGGTCAGCGATTAAACTGATGATTGTCCAGTTCGCTTTCAATATCCACGAGCAAACCATCACAGAACTCCTGGACCGCCACCCCAAGCTCTTTCAGGGCATAGGTTGCAAAAAGGGCCCTCCAGTGAAGCTTCACATTGATGAAAGTGTTCAGCCGGTGGCTGACAAGCACCGGAGAGTCCCATTTCACCAGCGGGAGAAGGTCAGAATTGAGCTGGAGGAATTGGAAAAGCAGGACATAATAGAAAGGGTGAGAGGCCCAACCCCTTGGGTTTCACCATTGGTCGTGGCGAACAAGCCCAAACAACCTGATAAGGTACGGTTGTGTGTTGACATGAGACGGCCAAATGTAGCCATAAAGAGGGAGAGACACATAACCCCAACCGTGGACGACTTGCTAGCAGACCTCACTGGAGCCACTGTGTTTTCTAAGCTGGACCTAAAGGCTGGTTACCATCAAATACCGTTACACCCTCATTCTAGGTACATCACAACTTTCTCGTCCCATGTGGGACTGAGGAGATACAAGAGGCTAAGTTTTGGTGTCAGTTCAGCAGCGGAGGTGTTCCAGAATGCCATCCGTTCGGTCATCCAGGACTTAGAGGGTGTCATAAATGTCAGTGATGATATTCTGGTGTATGCAGACTCTGATGAAGAACACCTTGTGAGACTAGAAGCAGTTTTGAGGAGGCTGGAAGAACAAGGACTAACCCTGCACAAGGAAAAGTGCGAATACGCCAAGCGTGAGCTGGAGTTTTTCGGTTACATTTTGAACGCTGACGGGGTGTCAGCTGACCCCAAGAAGGTGAGAGACATTAAATCAGCACCCCCACCAGAAAGTGTCAGCGCAGTGCGCAGCTTCCTGGGCATGGCAAACTACTGTGGGCGGTTTATCCCTCACCTGGCATCTGTATCCGAGCCCCTTCGCAACCTCACCAAGCTATCGACCAAATGGGAATGGTCTCGTGACTGTGCATTGGCATTTCAATGCATTAAAGACAGTCTGTCTGCGGAGACGACGTTGGCCTACTTTAACATGGATCTGCAGACGGAACTGCTAGTGGATGCCAGCCCAGTGGGACTTGGGGCGGTCCTAACACAGAGGAACCGTCATGGGGAGGTCCTCCCCATTGCGTATGCCAGCCGTGCCCTGACCAGCACTGAACAGAGATATTCACAGATTGAAAAGGAGGCTATAGCGGTGCTGTGGGGCTGTAAGCACTTTCACCTTTATTTGTATGGGTTTCCTTTTGTGGTGTTTACCGACCATAAGCCATTGGTGCCCATTTTTGCTGGCACCGCACCTCACCCTCCGGCCAGAATAGACAAATGGATGCTTCAGCTACAAGTCTACTCATTCGAGCTAAAATATAGGGCTGGACATGACAATCCGGCAGACTTTTTGTCAAGACACCCACGTCCAGCTACCCGATTGGAGGCTGCTGAAGCTGAGGAAGCTGAAGCACACGTCAGATCAGTGGTGGAGATTTCCAGACCAAAAGCAGTAGCGCTGGACGAACTCATTGAGGCCACAGCCAGGAACAGGTGTTTGGCAAGAACCATGTCTACTATTGGCTCAGGTGCTTGGAATAAATTCCTGTCCTCCACCCAAGGCTACAACAGAGAGGAGAAAGAGTTGATGGAAAAACTTTTCTCAGTGCGGAATGAGTTGTCCGTCTCTGGGGAAGGGGTGCTCTTACGGGGAGAACGCATCATTGTCCCTGAGGATCTGGTCCCGAGACTCCTGATTCTGGCTCACGAGGGTCATCAGGGGGTGACTAAAACCACGGCGAGACTGAGGAGAAGATACTGGTTCCCGAAGTTACAAGAGTTGGTGGCGGATATGGTCAACACCTGCCTCATGTGTTCTGCCAGTGGGAAACCCTCACCCCCATCACCGATAATCTCTCCGCCCAGAAGCCACACCCCTTGGAGTGATCTCTCCGCTGATTTTTGTCAAGTCTCCCCAGATCACTACCTCTTTGTGGTCCTTGATGAATGCTCTAGATACCCGGAAGTTGAACTGGTACCCAACACCTCTGCCAAGGGTGTCATTTTGGCTCTAGAAAAAATGTTCGCTACTCATGGCTTGCCCAATTCCATAAGATGTGACAACGGGTCTCCTTTTCGGAGTGCAGAGCTGAGAACATTCCTAGGCTCCCTAAACATCAAGCTCCGCCATGTCACCCCCTACTGGCCACAGGCGAATGGGGATGTGGAACGCTTCATGAGGACTTTGAACAAAGTAATTCGCATTGCGAGGGAACAGAAGCAGGATTGGCTGTCGGCGGTCTACTCTTTCTTAAGAGGATATCGTACCACCCCTCACTCCTCCACCTCAGTGGCACCGGGGGAGGCACTGATGGGGCGAAACTTGAAAGACACTATGCCGGACTTACCGGGAAGGGTGCCCCACCCCATAGATCATCCGAGAGTAGAAGCTACAAGAAAAGGGAAGAATGCAGCGATGAGCCAATCGAGAAAGTCAAAGCAGTCTCGCATAAGAGTGGGGGACTCTGTATTGATGATGACCAGAAAGAAGTCAGGCAAACTAGACCTCACGTTTGAGGCAAAGCCCTGGAAGGTCGTGGAAATGAAAGACACCATGGTTACTGTGGCGAGGGCAAATGAACAGGTTTGCAGGAACGTGTCATTCTTTAAAAGAGTTGATGACACCATGTGGAAGGAGGCATCTGTAATGTCAAGACGTTATAACAGTGACGAGGACTTTGAGTTAATGGAGGATGCTGGGAGTGAGTCTGGGTCGGCGGAACTGGCCGTACCTGACCAAGGGGATAACAGTCAGCTGCGGGGGAGCAATTCCAATGGTGCAATGGGTCCAGTCATCAACCCCGAGACCCCAAGCCGGATGAACACTGAGAACTGTCGCCCCTATCAGCTGAGGCGAAACCCCGCTCCTTCAAGCAGGCTCAAAGACTTTTACACTTAATGAAAATAGAGTACTGTCTGTTTTGTTGGAAAGCTTTATTCTAGTTGGGGGGGAATGTTACATCCTGTATTCTGAGAGGACCACGTGATCCCAGTCTGCACGACAGGTATCACGTGGTGTCACGCTGAACGTAAGACCTTCCCGCTAGCGCGGGGAGTATAAATAAATAAAGTGGCGCCAACTGCGAGCAGTCGGAGCCGTGACCTGATACTGGTGTGTCGTGTCAGTGTCTGTGTGTGTGTGAGGTGAAAGTTAACACTGGCGACGAGGCGGGGATACGTGTCCCGTGTGTTGACACTCACCTCGGCTCGGCGGTGCACTCGTTGGGTGGAGCCGCTGCTCCCCAGCGCAAGTGCGATTTCTTCTCCGGTGCGGGTGGAGCCGCTGCTCCCCGGACGGGGAAAAGACGTAGCAGGGTGAGCCGCTGCTCCCCGCTACCTGGGTGAGCGCAAGTTCGGGTGGAGCCGCCGCTCCCCGTTCTGTGGCTCTGTGTGTGTGCTGGCCCCAGAGCACTGTCCCCTGTGGGTGGGAGCTGGCGCTCCTCACGGGGAATTAGATAACGACAGGTGGAGCCGCCGCTCCCTGTTTCAGGTGGCTGGGGCGAGTGTGAGCTGCCGCTCCTCGCTCTAGCTAAAGCGAGTGTGAGCCGCTGCTCCTCGCTCTGATTTATGCGAGTGTGAGCCGCTGCTCCTCGCTCTTACTGCTGCGAGTGTGAGCCGCTGCTCCTCGCTCTGGTTGAGGTGAGTGTGAGCCGCCGCTCCTCACCCACCAGACTAACTGCGGGTGGAGCTGCCGCTCCCTGCAGTGCACGTATAAGGCGGGTGGAGCCGCCGCTCCCTGCCGTGTGTCAAAAGGAGGTGGATGACAAGCTGTTTTCCCCCCCCCCTCTTCTGTGCACAGACTGTGACTCCCAGTGCCTGTTTGCTCCCCAAGCCTAGTGGAGCACCCTGAGTGTCAGGTGGTGCGACCTACCCCGTGAGGTTGGCGGGTCATCCTGGCCGACGGCGGAGCACTCCCTGACCCCGCTGTGAAGGTGGAAGTAGTTACAGAGGTGGACTCACCTGTGGTGTCGCCTACAGACTCAGACGAAGACTCACCGTCTCCTCCAATCACCATGAGTGCGGATGATCGTACAGCCGTGATTCATCTATCTGGGAGAGAGAGCTCGTTGAGACCGTTTGATATATATGGTGACCCATCCACTACAGGTACTCGTTGGGTATTATGGATAGAACATTTAGAACGTTTCTTCCGCTTAGACCAGATAACTGATCCAGTGATGAAAAGAGACTTGCTGCTTTTTCATGTGGGTGATGATGCACGCAGAATTTTCAATTCTCTGAAAGACACTGGGGCGGAGGGAGATTATGTTTTGGCGCGAGATGCCCTCAAAGAACACTTCCTACCTCAGGTGAACCCTGATTATGAGGACTTTAAGCTAAGACAGATAATGCAATCCAAAGGTGAATCGATCGATTCCTTCCATGCAAGGATAAGAGAAGCGTCCAAGGCCTGCGAGTATGCCGATGTTGAGCAAATAATTAGATCACAAATTATTTATGGTGTACACTCGGAAAAACTCCGCAGGCAGATAATGTCCGAGCCAAGAATTGCTCTGCAGAAAATGCTACTTCTGGGGCGCCAGAGAGAGCTGGCTGATGTGCGTGCGTCAGCAATGGAGACAGCGCTGAGGAAAGTGAAATTGGAACCCGGGGATGCTTCCCCGATATCCCCAGCCCCGGTGGCTGCCATCCAACGCAGGCCCAGAAATCAGAAACAGCGTCCGTTTAAGGCTGCATGGCAAGACAAAAAGCCCAATGAAGGGAAGCCACAACAAACCTGCGCCATGTGTGGAGAGTCATGGCATAGGAGGGACGCCTGCCCAGCAGTAGGGAGAGAATGCCTCAACTGCGGCAAGTTAAACCATTACGCAGTCATGTGTCAATCCCGTTCCCCTCCTCCCAGATCAGAGGGACAGAGACGGAAACTACGTACGAAACGTATCACGAGACAGGTTGAGACTGCTCAGGACGAGCAGGACTGTCTATCATATGAGGAAGATGAAGAAGATGGCGATGAAGAAGCGCAAGAGGTGAATGCCAATGCCATTTCTACACTTCCCAAACGCATTGCAAAGATAAGGCTAATTTCATCTGTCACCGGTGACAAAAAGAAGTTCCGACCAAAATGCATGATCATGATCGGGGACAGCTCCCACATGGTAATAGTGGACACTGGGGCAGCTGTAAATGTCATATCGAAGAAGTCGTTTGAGTCACTGCTGCCGAAACCCAGGTTACAGCCGGCAACTGTCATTCTCATGGCCTATGGGTGTGCCACCCCACTACCGGTTTTGGGAACCTTCATGTCCCTCATCAAATATGGGAGTGTCTCGACAAGAGTGAGATTCCATGTGGTAGACAAGGACACGGAAACCTTACTGGGATGCAGGTCAGCGATTAAACTGATGATTGTCCAGTTCGCTTTCAACATCCATGAGCAAACTATCACCGAACTCCTGGACTGCCACCCCAAGCTCTTTCAGGGCATAGGTTGCAAAAAGGGCCCTCCGGTGAAGCTTCACATTGATGAAAGTGTTCAGCCGGTGGCCGACAAACACCGGAGAGTCCCGTTTCACCAGCGGGAGAAGGTCAGAATTGAGTTGGAGGCATTGGAAAAACAGGACATAATAGAAAGGGTGAGAGGCCCAACCCCTTGGGTCTCACCATTGGTCGTGGCGAACAAGCCCAAACAACCTGATAAGGTACGGTTGTGTGTCGACATGAGACGGCCAAATGTAGCTATAAAGAGGGAGAGACACATAACCCCAACCGTGGACGACTTGTTAGCAGACCTTACTGGAGCCACGGTATTTTCTAAGCTGGACCTAAAGGCTGGTTATCATCAAATACCATTACACCCTCATTCTAGATACATCACGACCTTCTCGTCCCATGTGGGACTGAGGAGATACAAGAGGCTAAGTTTTGGTGTCAGTTCCGCAGCGGAGGTGTTCCAGAATGCCATCCGTTCGGTCATCCAGGACTTAGAGGGGGTCATAAATGTCAGTGATGACATTCTGGTATATGCCGCCTCTGATGAAGAACACCTGGTGAGACTAGAAGCCGTTTTGAGGAGGCTGGAAGAACAAGGACTAACCCTGCACAAGGAAAAGTGCGAATACGCCAAGCGTGAACTGGAATTTTTCGGTTATATTTTGAACGCTGACGGGGTGTCGGCGGACCCCAAGAAAGTGAGAGACATTAAATCAGCACCCCCGCCAGAGAGTGTCAGCGCGGTGCGCAGCTTCCTGGGCATGGCAAACTACTGTGGGCGGTTTATCCCTCACCTGGCATCTGTGTCCGAGCCCCTTCGCAACCTCACCAAGCTATCGACCAAATGGGAATGGTCTCGTGACTGTGCATTGGCATTTCAATGCATTAAAGACAGTCTGTCTGCGGAGACGACGTTGGCCTACTTTAACATGGATCTGCAGACGGAACTGCTAGTGGATGCCAGCCCAGTGGGACTTGGGGCGGTCCTAACACAGAGGAACCGTCATGGGGAGGTCCTCCCCATTGCGTATGCCAGCCGTGCCCTGACCAGCACTGAACAGAGATATTCACAGATTGAAAAGGAGGCTATAGCGGTGCTGTGGGGCTGTAAGCACTTTCACCTTTATTTGTATGGGTTTCCTTTTGTGGTGTTTACCGACCATAAGCCATTGGTGCCCATTTTTGCTGGCACCGCACCTCACCCTCCGGCCAGAATAGACAAATGGATGCTTCAGCTACAAGTCTACTCATTCGAGCTAAAATATAGGGCTGGACATGACAATCCGGCAGACTTTTTGTCAAGACACCCACGTCCAGCTACCCGATTGGAGGCTGCTGAAGCTGAGGAAGCTGAAGCACACGTCAGATCAGTGGTGGAGATTTCCAGACCAAAAGCAGTAGCGCTGGACGAACTCATTGAGGCCACAGCCAGGAACAGGTGTTTGGCAAGAACCATGTCTACTATTGGCTCAGGTGCTTGGAATAAATTCCTGTCCTCCACCCAAGGCTACAACAGAGAGGAGAAAGAGTTGATGGAAAAACTTTTCTCAGTGCGGAATGAGTTGTCCGTCTCTGGGGAAGGGGTGCTCTTACGGGGAGAACGCATCATTGTCCCTGAGGATCTGGTCCCGAGACTCCTGATTCTGGCTCACGAGGGTCATCAGGGGGTGACTAAAACCACGGCGAGACTGAGGAGAAGATACTGGTTCCCGAAGTTACAAGAGTTGGTGGCGGATATGGTCAACACCTGCCTCATGTGTTCTGCCAGTGGGAAACCCTCACCCCCATCACCGATAATCTCTCCGCCCAGAAGCCACACCCCTTGGAGTGATCTCTCCGCTGATTTTTGTCAAGTCTCCCCAGATCACTACCTCTTTGTGGTCCTTGATGAATGCTCTAGATACCCGGAAGTTGAACTGGTACCCAACACCTCTGCCAAGGGTGTCATTTTGGCTCTAGAAAAAATGTTCGCTACTCATGGCTTGCCCAATTCCATAAGATGTGACAACGGGTCTCCTTTTCGGAGTGCAGAGCTGAGAACATTCCTAGGCTCCCTAAACATCAAGCTCCGCCATGTCACCCCCTACTGGCCACAGGCGAATGGGGATGTGGAACGCTTCATGAGGACTTTGAACAAAGTAATTCGCATTGCGAGGGAACAGAAGCAGGATTGGCTGTCGGCGGTCTACTCTTTCTTAAGAGGATATCGTACCACCCCTCACTCCTCCACCTCAGTGGCACCGGGGGAGGCACTGATGGGGCGAAACTTGAAAGACACTATGCCGGACTTACCGGGAAGGGTGCCCCACCCCATAGATCATCCGAGAGTAGAAGCTACAAGAAAAGGGAAGAATGCAGCGATGAGCCAATCGAGAAAGTCAAAGCAGTCTCGCATAAGAGTGGGGGACTCTGTATTGATGATGACCAGAAAGAAGTCAGGCAAACTAGACCTCACGTTTGAGGCAAAGCCCTGGAAGGTCGTGGAAATGAAAGACACCATGGTTACTGTGGCGAGGGCAAATGAACAGGTTTGCAGGAACGTGTCATTCTTTAAAAGAGTTGATGACACCATGTGGAAGGAGGCATCTGTAATGTCAAGACGTTATAACAGTGACGAGGACTTTGAGTTAATGGAGGATGCTGGGAGTGAGTCTGGGTCGGCGGAACTGGCCGTACCTGACCAAGGGGATAACAGTCAGCTGCGGGGGAGCAATTCCAATGGTGCAATGGGTCCAGTCATCAACCCCGAGACCCCAAGCCGGATGAACACTGAGAACTGTCGCCCCTATCAGCTGAGGCGAAACCCCGCTCCTTCAAGCAGGCTCAAAGACTTTTACACTTAATGAAAATAGAGTACTGTCTGTTTTGTTGGAAAGCTTTATTCTAGTTGGGGGGGAATGTTACATCCTGTATTCTGAGAGGACCACGTGATCCCAGTCTGCACGACAGGTATCACGTGGTGTCACGCTGAACGTAAGACCTTCCCGCTAGCGCGGGGAGTATAAATAAATAAAGTGGCGCCAACTGCGAGCAGTCGGAGCCGTGACCTGATACTGGTGTGTCTTGTCAGTGTCTGTGTGTGTGTGAGGTGAAAGTTAACAGATACCATTTGGTTCATGTGTCCATCTGTAAGCCCGTCGTGATGGGACTCTTCAAATTCATTGGCTGCATTCAAAGTCCCTTTCTATTATGTGATTTTAAGAGCGTTCTTTTTCACGTCAATTTGTGATGTTAAATGCAAAAAACTAACAAGGGGACAATGTTGTGCTCCGCGTAGGTGCTGGTACAGTGCCGAATGGCAGCACATCCTGAAGCACAGCTGAGCAGGTGACTTCTACAGCGACTCGAAGATGTTAAATGCGCTATATAACTGGTACTGTACACAGTGGCGACCCGACCATACAGGCCTGCAAGGCTCCACCCCCTCATTTACAGCTGATCTCCCACCAGTTGTGTTGAATGGAACAGGGTGTGAGACAGGGCATGCAAGGCCAGCGCTCAGGTGCAGCAGATCGGCTGCAAATTGAAATTTATTGGTGAAGGCACGCATGCGCATTGGTTCACCTGCCAGGCCATAGGAAAGCGTTATGAGCGCCTTCCTCGGCCCCCAGAATGGAACTTGCACACACACAAACTGCAGCATTTTAAAACTCTCATTCTCTTCGGCCTCCTTCTCTCCCAGGACCCCTACCCAATAACTTCTTCACTGCCTCCACTCCTCAGTGGTCCCGTTTGTTCGGATTTCTTTTTTCAGACTTTATTCGCTTGTTGTGCGAGTCTGGCACAGACTCGCAAAGAGCCCATGTTCAATGATCCCTTTTTGCTTCCCTTTTGGGGGGGTTTAATTAAATACGTTGTTTAAAGTATTAGGGCCTGATCCAC
>JAVKLH010290227.1:0-13055 GCA_034783875.1 Desmognathus bairdi | reverse complement strand
TGTGTGTGTGGGTGTGTGTGTGTGTGTGTGTGTGTGTGTATATTTGTGTGTGCATGTGTGTGTCTGTGTGTGTGTGTGTGTGTGTGTTTGCGCACCATTACAAGTGGGGACCTGACCTCCAAAGAACACCAACGTTGTGGGGACATTTGTAGAAGTGAGGACATTTTTGAGGGTCCTCACTTTGTCAATGCAGATTTTGCTAATTTAACCGGGTCTCTTGTAAATAACTCAAAAATAATGATGCATCCTAGCAGAATATCAATCAATAGCTGATGATGACTTGATCAGGATATCATATGTTGTAATTTGTGGTAGAAATGATAAAATATTGAGAGTCCCCATTTGTACTACAACAGTAGACACGTGTGTATGGTGTGTACCAGAGTCCTCACTTCTATTGAAGAACGTGAAAGCAAAGTGTGTGCAGTGTATGTCCTCACATGTAATGCCACCTCTGACATATGTGTATGTCCTCATTTATAACACACAGTAAAAAAGTGGTGTGTATGGTGTGTATGTACTCACTTGTAATGTAGAACTTGTTTAGTGACTGTGTGTTTTATTTGACAATATGTAACACAACAGGAGTCTCCATAAGCTGCTGATTGTGTGTTTTTTGTTAAACACAGCCAGTGAAAATAACGTTGTGGTCGCATTTTCTTCTTTGCATCATTCTGAGATGTTTAATTTTTTTTTAAATGGGACACTAATGCTTTTGTTGTAAGATTTAAAGGTGTGTTAGATACTTCACTCAAATGTTATAATGAAGTATCCAGATTTAAAATATTGAAATTTACTTTTTTGTCTGAAAATCAGGGTGATAGTTTGGGGTTTGTATTTAAACATTCTATGGCCAATCTTGCAAAACATGTAATAAGATTGGACTAACCTCTTTCTGATGAAAGATCTTTTCCATCTCTAGCAGTTCAATGGAACACAGATTTACTCTTTCTATACCAGCCCCATCAGTTTCAGCAAATATTTAGATGTCTTAACCCCTTTAGTGCGGATGACGCCTACAGACGTCATGAATTAATATAGCAGAATTCTTATCTTGAATTGATTTTCCCATATACAATAGATGTCTATGGACCACACTAAAGGGGTTTTAATATACTTACCCCTCCCCCAGCATTGAAGCAGTCTTTTTCAGCAAAACCACATCCTGCTAAACAGCAATAAACCCACAGTCATTGTGGCACATTTACATATATGATGGTCAACTATGAATCTTCTTGCTAAATCCGTTTAAAACGTCATGACCTTAAAGACCTTACTAACGCACACAATAGATTTGTTGGCATTCAAGGAAATCCACTATAGTCCTACTTACATACACCATATTAATACTATTGCTGAAAAATGAAGCAATACACTATAGCCTTACAGCTGATAGGTAATGACATACACTCTGCCCTTACACGGACAAGTGAAGATGTACACACTGTTCTTGCATTGACAAGCAAGGACGTACACACTGCTCTTACACTGACAAGCGAGGACATAAGCAAGGACATACACACTGCTCTTTCACTGACAAGCGAGGACATACACAAAACCTTTAATTTTAATGTTTTTTCAGTTTTTAGCGTCACTGTAAAGACAATGTGCACCACTAAATTTGCTGAATATATTCTGTTCTGTCCCTGCCTTAAAATATACATTGACCCAAAAGGTGAAAAAGATCATAATTAGACTATTCGAACACCTGAGGGTAATCAAAAGAACAAGTTAGATATCTTTGGTAATGTTACTTCTGATAGATAGTAGAGGGATCCCAGATTTCTCATCTTCGATGCTAGCAGTACCCCTCTCTTTTGGGGTCCTGTAATTGTTTTTAATTCAAGTGAGTGGCATAGTGCAATGGGAAGGAGTACTCTATCTGTTGTCAAAACAAGAAAACACAAGGAGTTCCACCGTTGGTCTACCTGGTTGGTTCCTATCGAACTTTTATAAAAGATGGGCATACATGTCAGAATTGGGAGAAAGGGTACAGCGAAAGAGACAAAAATACCCAGGTAGAATTTTGAATGTCTCAATGGCCCAAAGCGATCTTCACCCAGCTGACACGTGGAAAAAAGGGAATTATTGTAGGTGGGGGAGACACATGCCAGAACCTATAAACAGTATAGGGATTTCAGAAAAATCTGGAATTGCAAACAAATAGAATTTGCTTCAATTAAATGAATTATAGTAAGCCTCAAGAAGTCGTAGTCCACACTAATTTAAGGACCCATGGCAGTTGTACACTTTTTAGACCTCATTTTATTTCTTCCCCTTCTGTCTTCCTGCTTTTTGTGTATTTCCTTGCATTGTCATGTGCTTCTAGATTGTACTTGTATCATGTTTAAGGCCAAAGGCTTTTCCATCTGTTGCAGGAGAAAAGTGAGACAGTGGAATAGGTGACTAAAGTAGCGCTAGAGCTCAAGTAGCACTAGAGCAGCAATATTCAAACTGATCAGCATGTTGCATTATATATCCAATATGCATATGTATTTAAGTATATTAGAAAAAATGAATGTGGGGGTGTGGGCCTATTCTGGTTTTCCCCAGGGTGAGGGTCCAGTCCAAAAGGTTTGAGTACCACTGCACTAGAGGCTTCAGACAATGGTGAGGTTTTGAAGATGCTGCTGGACATCGATAGGTTAGCAACACTGCTGTCTGTCTCCAAGTGGGCTGATATTGATGATTGCTGTAGAATGACAAGGGTAGGCACAACATTCCAATATTCTGGTACAGCTCAAGAGGTAGTAAAAGACAATGTCTTAGCTGCAATGACAGATGGCCAGCACACAACCAACTAGCACTAGCTGTGACTCGATACCCGTCCTCCAAAGCAACAGAGGAGCCACGTTGCCTGCCAACCTGTGACATCACGGTATGCACAGATGTCACAGGCAAGTGCTCAACTCATTGTGCTATTTGACCGGCTTTGTAATGAGTGTTGCAAATATAGTGGAGTGTTTGGTAAACAGCCATAACAGACTGGTTTGACCCAACAGCAATATAATGATGTTTAACTCTTAGACAGATACAAGTTCTGGTTGGAAATTGAATGGACTCCTGGGTACACCATATTTCTTACTGTAGACAACCTCAAATTCTTAAACACTGATTCTGAACAGTTTTGTGAATGAACACATTTGAACAAAACTCCATAACAGGTAATTTTGTAAAATAAATGTTTATTTAAAATATCTCCACTTCTAAACATGCCAGTTTGAATATTACGTACATTAATTTAGATACATTTTTATAATATATGAAAAGGTTCAAATGACATTATGTAAGATCATACATTTAAACATTAAATATTAAACACAAACATGCATTTCAAATGTTTTCAAGTACCTTTCTATTTTGAAACATGTTAGCAAAAGGTTGACTTAAATACAAATAATATTATTGTTCAAGTCTGGTAGAGTTCAGGCCTTAATCTGATAGTGGTGTGGGCAAATCTGTAAAGTGCTGCCTGAGCCAAGACTGAGACCCAATGTTTCCTACCATGCCCTATGTTAATCTGTTTTAAAATAAAATGTGAATACAATAATTTAAAGTAATGGAACAAACCTATGCAAACTCTATGCCCATTGGACAATGCTTTGGATACTTTTAAGTTTAAAGCTGTCCATCTAAAAATGTATTGGTTCAAAATGGCCTTTCTCCATCTTCCTTTTTTGTGCCGTTATCATGTTTCTCACTTTGTTTTTTATACTTTTCCAGTCTCGCTTTCCAAACAAATGCTGGTTATCTGCCAAGACTGCATCA
The DNA here is from genome assembly GCA_034783875.1 of Desmognathus bairdi. Classification (NCBI taxonomy): domain Eukaryota; kingdom Metazoa; phylum Chordata; class Amphibia; order Caudata; family Plethodontidae; genus Desmognathus; species Desmognathus bairdi. The sequence goes on along the minus strand of JAVKLH010290227.1, from coordinate 9,287 downwards.
CATTCTTTTTTGTTTGGCACCCTCTTTAGAAGAAGGCATCTTTGCGTAGCTGTGAGTTTCTTGATTGCCTCTTCCTCTGTCACCGTCCAAGGAATTTTGTAATAGGACTTTCCAAACTCCTTTGCAATGGAAAAAAGATGTTTTAGCAATTATTTGCAAACCAGTAAAAATGAATGTATACTTTGCACTGTAAAATTGGCATCCTAGTTCATTTAGACTCACAAAATGATACTTAAATACTACATAGTTAATGGGAACATTGGGGAAGAACAGAACAGGCAAGGCACAAGAACAGGAAAAAGAAACTCTTATCCACTCAGCTTGTCTTTTATACATTGTCTTTAATGTTAATGTGTAATTTTATTTTTTAATACTAGCATGCATTTTAATTGGAGTAAATAAAAATGGATGAGGTTTATTTTGCACCATTTACCACCAATAAGAGAAAAGTAATGCCGTGCAGATTCCCAAAATAAGTATAAATTGAATTATGTCAGTATCAAAGTATTTCTTATAGTATCACTGTGTACAATACTAACAAGTGTACTATTTCATAGGAGTGAATAAGAATACGTACCATTCTTTCATGCAAAGCTGGATGATTTTGTGGACTAGCTTCAGGTTCAGTATTAGAGTCATTTTGTCTTGTAGGGTTAGATTCCTCTTGCACATCAGTTTCTTCATCACTTCCTTCTTCGCTCATATCAGAAAATTGATCTTCTTCAGTGAGTTGGATTTCAGAAAGTGTCATGCCCTTGTATTTGTGCATTTCACCTTTCCTTAGGGCAAACAGAACTTTACTCACTTTTGCTAATTGAAGTGCATCTTGTGATAAACGATAAAAATCACGATGCACAGTAATGTCATGACCTAAATGGTTGGCTAATTGTTCAAGTTCATTTTTTTTTAAATTTAGAAGTTGAGAGAGGGTTGCGACATGCTTTCGTAGCTGCGTAGAAGTAAGATATTCTGGCTTCTGTGCCCCACTTTCCTGTGCAAACGTACGAAGGACATCACACCCTCTAAGAGGTTCCATGGATCCTTGGCTACATCTTGCAAAAACAAAGGGGTTTTCAGCATTCACTCCAACTTCGCCCCGGGTTTCAATTAATAAATCAATAGACTTCTGCATACTTGCAGTTAAAAGTATAGGTACCATTCTATCTCTTTTTCCACGGGTTTTAATCAGAGTCAAGCGATTGGCAGCAATTTTTTCTGTTTCTGTAAGCGCTTGCAAAATTTCGTCCTGAACTTGGGTTCTGGCGGTTTGGTAGTTTTCTATCGTAAGTTTGTGAACTTCCCCTTGCCTTCGTCGGTTGAAAACTAAAACTTCGCACAAGGTTACCTTTGAAAGCACTTTCCAAGTATTCAATGTAATTCCATATTTTGAAACGTCTACTTTGACTTGCTTGTCAATCTTTTGAATATGATTGTGAAGCTTCACAATATCTTGGGTCAAGGGTATTGCTTGAGGCTTCTTAGATCTTTTATTGTTCATCTGACGTAAGGCGTGTGTAGACACTCTGCCGCTCCATTCCAATGTCAATAGAGTTTTGAAATTCTCTATTTCCTTTTTTCTGATGGAATCCTCCATCTTTATTGCATTTGCAAATTGAATGTCTGAAAGCTTCTGCAGGGAGTGACCAAGCTTTAAAGCAAAACTTGGAGATTTGAACTCATGGGTATGTTCATCAAATCCAGTGCATTTAAGGACTGCTGCAATAGCCTTCTCAAAGTTTAATGGACTGATCACATTGGAGCAGGATGTCATTTCAGGGTACATAGAAGCTGCTGTTTGCACCAGCCTGCCTACTTCTCTCATTTTCTGTGCTACATAGTAATGGCATTGAGGTATGTGCCCAGTTTTTAAAGAAAAATGTTCCCCCAACTGCAAGATTAATGCGAATGAGCAAGGATATACTGTCAAAGGCCATTGTTGTAAAGGTTTTTTTTAAATTTTCTGAAATGTTTTTTGGGACTGGAAGAAGATGTTTACTGTTTGAATGATAGCTTTCTTTTTTATTAGACTCCTTTGCAGGATCCTTTCGACAATTCTGCTTATGCCTCCACAAGTCTTTTTTTAAGTAGTACCCCATGCACATAGAGCAGGGAACATAATTTGTTGGTGACTGTACAGTTTTGTTTGATGGCCTCTTACAAACCACAAGCTCCCCATTTCCTTCTTGTATTACCTCATAGTTGTGTTTAAAATTTCCCTTTTTTCCAATTTCTCTAATCAGTGATATTCTTTGCTTTGATTTTTTTGGAAAACTGTAAGCATGTGCCACTTCTAGTTCATTAATGTGACAATTTTCTAAATGTCTCCCAAGCTTTGAAATCAGTTTTTGGCAATATAAGCAACAGTGTTTTTTGTCCCAATTTCTTTTGCCACTATTTTTTTTTTAAGTTGGGTTTACAAATATTTTTGTCTTTACAGCATTCAAATATTCAAATTTTGGGGATTCCTCAGTGGTTTTCTTTGGGATAATTTCTGGAGTCAAGTTAATGTTCTCATTTGAGACTATGCATTCCTTTTGGAGTGAGGCTCTAGCATTTACACCTTGCTTGGGGGTTCTTGGTCTTGCATTCGATGATATTTGCTTTACAATTGTTTGATTATGTGTGCTCTTGGTGAGTTTTCTTTTTTTTGCTCTAAAGGTAGTGTCTTCATAATCGCTACTATCCAGGTTATCGTCATCAGTTGCACGATATTCAGAGCCAGAGCTAAGGGTAAGATCTGACTCAGACTCACTTGAATCCACCAGCATCTAAAAGGGAAAAAAAAGAATTAACATATTAGGATGAAGGTAGTTGAATAGACATTCCTTGTTTCAAGCTCTAAGCAATTAGTTATATTAGCATGGATTTAGAGAAGGGCAGCCTTAAATGCTGCTATGCCCCTCCAAATACAAGTGGCTTGTCCTCATGGCAGCATACATGTGGATGGGCCACCTGATTATATGTTTTTGTCCACCATGCAAAACAGGTTTGAGTACCAGACTCACCGGGCACAGTCTGGTACGATCAGAATCATCCCATGCCAAAACATCTTGAGGCTGATCAGTCCTTGAGGCTGGTTCCTCATTTGTCTCAGTAGGACCTTGACCAGATACAGGACAGTTGCTGGTGATGGCAGGGTCCTTGGTAGCAGCATGTGATTCTATTGAACACGGCATTTCTTTCCTTCTTTCTTCTGATGAGATCTTTTGATTAGAAAGTAATATTAGTTACCTGTCTCAATTACACAGTATTTTCACAATCATAGTACTCATTTATTAGCAAAAGATTGCAGATCCCTGGTGTTACAATTTACCATAGTTTAGATTTTTTGACACCCTGTGAATGATGTTTTAACTACAAATGTAACTATTTATCTGCTATTTGATCTACTAGAGAGACTCAATTTCAGTTTTGCTAATTATGCAAACAATATGTGCTTTGATGTCTGCAGGCTTCTAGCGTGTTAGAAGCAAATAAATGTAAATGTAAGGCTCTGGTTTAATTGTTATTCTATACATTGTTGTAATCCAGCAGAGTGCTATAGACAAGGAATTATTTACTATTGATAGTTTTTGTGTGAAATATTAAAGTACAAAAACAGTCAAGAAAATAAAGTAATGTGGTGTAGCAGATACTGGCAGTGTCTCCCAGAGATCAGATGAGGACTACATGTCTATTTCTATGTCGGCATACAGCACATCCCAGCAGAACTACAGAGTGCATTTTTTAAATGTTTGCTCTTAATGGGCTACACAAACTGGTTCTGCTTATATTTGCAAATATGCAAGACCAACTATCAAATGAGATATTGCAAGTGATTGTTAAATTTAAAAGTAAAAATTACTTACCTTTCGCCATGGACTGCTTGGGTCTCCATAATCAGAACATATTTCATCTCCAGGTTTAATATCTTCAATAGCAAAGAGGCAAAGATGAGGCTTTAGGTTTTCATCTTCAACCTGTCAAATAAATGAGAATTCCATGAATCTATATGGGCAGGCACAGCCAATCAATTCTCAATCTATAAACTGTCATTCCGGCGCACTAGAAGCAAAATCAGGCCAGAATAAATCCCAAATCATAAAGCTCAAAAACCCTCGTCAAATTAAAACTGCTACATTAGTAGAAACAATAAAGACATCGGGGCACAAGGTCAGTGTGCTTTAGAGCAGCTGCACTGTGATAGGTCAAGATACCATATACCAGTATATGGCTTCGGGCATAAATGACAGATTCTAACATGAAGCAGCCAGACTCCTTAATGACAGAGCACAAATAAACTCACATGTCATGAGGTTTGTATCGCCCCCAATGCTCTCTATAGTGGCTTTCAGGGGCAGTACCAAACCCAATTCATGTCCTAGACATAGCCTTATGCTTGTTGTGGCTGCTTCACCTAACTATTGACAAATTCTATGAGACCTCCAGATTTTAAATAGTTTTCCCTGTGAAGCTATGAGTGGTTCTCTGTGACCGTTAAGCAAAATTTCTATTTCTATTTTATTTATGAACAATAATTGGCAATGGAGAACACGATCTTGAGAAGCACTTTCAGGAAATTAAAATGATTACAACGCAAACATACTTACAAGTTTCATTTTTCCATTTGGAGATCTGTGTTCATCATTTACAAATTTGGCCAAATGCATACCCTTACTGGCATCAATGCTACAAAAAAATAAATGAAAATGAATGTTAAAGACTGGTTTTAGAAGCCTTTCTAGCAGTATCAGAGACTAATCATTTGCCTGTGCCTCAAGAAAAACGTAAAATAACTTGCCTATTTGCATTATACAATTAATGGCTTACCTACAACTCAACCTCCATAATTTAAATGTTGATGGAAGGTGACAGACTCTCTGCAGTGATTGATGGGCCCAGACAACTGGCACAAGGGGTTTCCATTCTTGCAACATCCCCTGCAGCACACTTTCATACATAACAAAGGCCTCCCTGATGGGATGGGGAGTCCATCTGGTGGACCAGCAGACACAGGGTTTATGGTCAAAGGAAGATGCAGGTCGGGTCGATAGAGGCAGGAAGTGGGGCACTAGCAGCCAATCCCCAGGGCTATAAAAGTGGGTGGGCTGCTCGCTGGTGGGGGAGAGGGATTCTAGTCTTACATGAAAGGCAATTGTTTTGTAATGCACGCTTATTTACTAGAAACTCTCTTCACTCCAAAATACAGATATTTCATTGGTCATTTACAATTGTCTTCAGTCATTAGATCAATATAAAACTTACCATAACCTTGTCTGCTTGAAGCTATAGAAGTACAAAAACTGGGATCCAGCTCCATTATATTCTTTATGTCTTTTTTCACCTTCTTCTGCTGATATATGTTCCCCTTTATATTCTAACAGGAAAGTCCCATGAGGAATGTTTTCTTCTGCTATTACTCCATAACCTTTTAGACACAAAAAATGGGAAAATCTTTATTTTACTTCAAATTCTCTACAAATTGCTTAACCTACACCCTAATAGGTTTAAAAATGGCCAACACCCTCTAGAAGTCACATATTCAGATTTCTGCCATATGGCATCACTTGTGATAATATATTAAGAAGAAAATATACAGTAAAGACAATATTTAAAAAAGAATATAAAAATTATTGTACTTACCTTTATAATCATCAATGTAGATTTTTGTAAACATACTTTTATCTTTCGCCTCCTTTACATGAAAAAGGGCATCTTCAATTGGACTTACTCTTTTCTGCTTCATTTCCTGTACAGTGGAAGAAACCATGTCGACAATGAAACAATGTTACTACTATGGAGTAACAGTTTAATTTACAAAATAGTACAATTTTACCCTCTGCCCTATACTGCCCTTCTCATTGGCCCACAATGTCACCCTTTGACCTGTATTGCCCCCTCCTCCCCAAGATGTCACCCTTTATCCTGTGCTGGCCCGCCACAAGATGCCATCTTCTTGTCCTGTGCTCCCCCTCTCCCACCTAGGCCATTCTCTGCCACGCACTCAGATCCTCCCTTGCATGCACAAATCACCCACCCTAGTACTTTGGTTGTAAACCCCACCCACCCAGTACCTCACAGGTACACCCCACCCACCCAATCAGTAGCTCGTCTGTTCACCCCACTCACCCAGTATCTCACTTGCACACCGGACCCACCAACAAAATACCTACCTTCTACAACTCACCCACCCATCCATATTTCACTTCACCATTCCAATCCACCCACTCATGTCTCACCTATCATCACATTCTCACATGCAGGATACTAATGGTTTTGACCAATGCGTGTTTACTAGGGGTTATTACAGGGCACTTAGTGACGTCACACTGCTGAGGGCACCCCACATATGCCAATACATCATATCATCATATGACTTACCTTAAGAGAATATCAACTGTGTCTATTGAGAGGCAGGGTTGTTGATACAAAAGAAGAAAGCGTTTCCATTAAAAATCAAGAGGAGCACCCGGTCAGCAATATCTACAGCGATATGAGGCAAATCACATTTGTGCCCGCATTATCTTGAGAAAAAGTCTCAGCCACTATAACTAGGCTGAGCAACATTGCCTCTATGTGTTGTAAAGAGTGTACGTTGGCTGAATACAACATGAGCGCCAGGTGACCAGATCTACTACCGAGACAAAGGAGTAGAGAAAAAGGTATGAAAACCCGGGGGGAAGGGGAGGGGAGCAGAGGGAAGACAAGGTGTAAGCCAAAAAGGGAGGGAGGGGGGACCAGCCCAAGCTACCAAGGGCTGTGGGGTAAGAGAAGGCAGTAGCCACGTTTCTTTGCGGGGAGGGTATGTCTGCAAAACCCTAATGCTTGGTGTGCGTTTAGCATACCCTGCAGGTTTGCTGTTTATTCATTGGTGGTTCTGCATTTGTGTAGGGTTCACATGTGAAACACAATCAACAACAACAAGGTTGACCCTGTGTTGCCTTGAACCAATTCGGGGATCGATATCAGAAAAAACAAGCAATCGGTACGTTATTTGCAACTAGATTTACTTTGCAAGAGATGGCTGTGTGCGCTGTATATACCCTACTGTTGATAACTCAACTGGTGCCTGATATATCAACACATGTGAAACACAACTTTTGTTTTCTTAATACCTTGATCAAAATACAAACCACAAGTGAGATTATCCTTGTTAAATGACTCATTATGTGGAGTCTTCCTAAAACCTATTCGTATTATATTTAATGCGACACTCCTGCCCAGAAATCTTTTACTGCATGCATATGCATATTGGAGTCCATTTTTCATACACTACAATGGAACTTTTTTGCATGTAACTGCTCACAGTTTTTCTTTCCTATGTAGGTTTTGTAGGCATTACTCCCTTTTGTTTGTGATAGTGGAGGGGAAAGGTACGAGTAGCAGTGGAGGGGTGCGTATGGCAGTGGAGGGGTATGAAGGACAATTGAGGGGTGTGAGTGGCAGTGGAAGGGCGTGGGTGGCAGTGGAAGGGCGCGGGTGGCAGTGGAAGGGTACGGGTGGCAGTAGAAGGGTACGGGTGGCAGTAGAAGGGTACGGGTGGCAGTGGAAGGGTGCGAGTGGCAGTGGAAGGGTGCAAGTGGCACTGGAAAGGTGTGACTGGCACTGGAAAGGTGCGCGTGGCACTGGAAAGGTGCGAGTGGCACTGGAAAGGTGCAAGTGGCACTGGAAAGGTGCAAGTGGCACTGGAAAGGTGCAAGTGGCATTGGAAAGGTGCGAGTGGCACTGGAAAGGTGCGAGTGGCACTGGAAAGGTGCGAGTGGCAGTGGAAAGATCAGAGTGGCAGTGGAGGGGTGGCAGTGGATTGGTGTGAGTGACAGCTGATTGGTGTGAGTGACAGAGGAGGGGTGTGAGGTCTGGCAGTCATGTCATCTAAGTGCAGAGAATCCAATTCTGTAGTAGCAGTAGTTATATAACAATTGACGTCATGATTGACAAGCAGGCCATTGTCCTCGGCAGTCAGTCGGGACCCACTCCATGTGTAATTAGCCCCCGATGTACCTAAAGCCAAACGAGAAATCATAGAGTCTCCCATGGGAAGCATCTGCGGACTACAGGGCTGTGCTGGCTGCCACCAGGGCGTCCTCTACCAGGAAGACCTCTTCAGGAGATGGAGGAATTCTACATCTGGGCTCGTCCTCATGACTTCCACCCTGTGCTGTGTAAACATGTTGTTCTTCCATATCTACTGGGATTGGCAGAATCCTGCCTTCTACATTCTTCGGTGCGGGTTCGCCTGACTGCTGTTGCCCGCTACTAGCACAAGCTGGGACTTGGAGCTGTCTTCTCTGCTTCGGTGTTCATGCAGTTTCTGAAGATTTGCTCCGGATGTTTCCGGCCTATCAGGCGCCCTACTCTGCTCTGAGTGCTGAATGTTGTCCTGCCTGCTCTGATGAAGGCACTATTTCTACCTCTATCTTCTGTTGAACTCTGTTTCCTGGATAAACCTCTTTCCTTATGGTCATCAACTTTACACAACAGATGGGGGAACTTAGAGCTCTCTCTGTTGAAGCTCGTTCCTGGCCTTTCAGAGGGATATAGTGACTTTGTGGACCGTTTCCCTCTTGAAGTGTTTGGGTCTTCAATCTAAACATGGCTCTCTCTTCCTGTATCTTTTCTGATGCTCTCTTGCATGCGCGGGAGATTCTTCATGCTCTCGATGTCCGCTGAACTCTCCAATATTGTGTCTCAGACTGCTGCTTCTGCACATCTGACCAGCTGTTTGACCCCTGCACTGTTCTGATGTAAGATCCTCCTTTTCCATGCAAGGTCTATCAAGATGGCTGGCGGCTTGCATCAAGACTGCCCCACCCGAGGAGGGTCTTGGCACACTTGCCTTGTAAAAGGCTGTGACGGCTTCTTTCCTCAACACCATTCCCCTGCTGGAGATCTTTGACCGGCGACATGGAGCCGACTATTGTGTTTGCCAAGCACTACTGCATGGACAAAGGAGCAAGAGCGGATGCTGCTGTGAGTCTGGCTGTTCTCAAGGACATCTTTCAATGATGATCTCCGCCCTCCCAGGTTACCCTTTTGGGATTCTTTTGTACTGCTTGATAATCTAGTCTAAGTTTGAGAATCTATAAAGACACAGTGCTGGGGATAACTTGGTTACTTACCTGTAACTGTTGATCCCCCAGCGTTGTAGTCTTTATAGATTGTGACAAGGGCCGCCCACCCCCTAAGAGGTCTTGAGGGCTTGTATACTAATTATGTGTTTGTTTTTTCTTTTCCCCTCAACAGGGAAAATACAAGCACGAGGCTCTTGATGAAATTGCACTAGAGGGCAGTGACTGCTGTCTGGGAGG
>JAVKLH010279176.1:2152-13060 GCA_034783875.1 Desmognathus bairdi | reverse complement strand
CGGCTCACCCTGCTACGTCCTTTCTCCGTCCGGGGAGCAGCGGCTCCACCCGCACCGGAGAAGAAACTGTACTTTCGCTGGGGAGCGGCGGCTCCACCCAACAAACGCACAGCTGAGCCGAGATGAGTGTGAGCACACAGGACCCGATCCCGTCTCGTCGCCAGTGTTAACTCTCACGCTCACGCACTCAGATATCTGACACGACACACCAGTATCTCGTCACGGCTCCAACTAACTCGTAGTTGGCGCCACTTTATTATTTATACTCCCCGCTCTCGCGGAGACGTGCAACGCTGTGCGTAGCACCACGTGACCCCTGTCGTGCAGACTGGGCCTCACGTGATCGGTGTGGGATACAGGATGTAACATTCCCCCCCAACTAGAACAAAACTTTATAACAAACCAGACAACATACTTTTTCACTAGGTGTAGAAGTCTTTGAGTCTACTTGAGGGAGCGGGGTTCCTTCTTAGTTGATAGGGGCGAGAGTTCTCATTGTTCCTCCGGCCTGGGGTCTCAGGATTGATGACTGGACCCATTGCACCCTGGGAACTTCTCTCACGTGGTGGATTGTTGTCTCCCGGGTCAGGTATTGCCAGTTCTACCGACCCAGACTCGCTCCTGACATCCTCCATCACTTCAAACTCCTCATCACTGTTATAACCTCTTGACATTACAGAGGTCTCCTTCCACATGGCGTCCTCAACTCTTTTGAAGAATGATATGTTCCTGCAAACCTGTTCATTTGCCCTCGCCACCGTGACCATTGTGTCTTTCATTTCAACAACCTTCCAGGGCTTTGCCTCGAACGTGAGATCTAGTTTGCCTGACTGTTTTCTTGTCATCAAAAGTACAGAGTCTCCCACCCTTATGTGAGGCTGCTTACATTTTCTCGATTGGCTCATTGCGGCATTCTTGTCTTTCCTTGTGGCTTCCACTCTCGGATGGTCTATGGAAGGTGGCACCCTTCCAGGTAAGTCCGGCATGGTGTCTTTCAGGGTCCGCCCCATCAGTGCTTCTCCCGGTGCCACTGATGTGGAGGAATGAGGTGTGGTGCGATAACCTCTCAAAAAGGAGTAAACTGCAGACAGCCAATCTTGCTGTTGTTCCCTAGCAATGCGAATGACTTTGTTCAAAGTCCTCATGAAGCGTTCCACATCACCATTCGCCTGTGGCCAGTAGGGGGTGACATGGCGGAGCTTGATGTTTAGGGATCCCAAAAATGTCCTCAGTTCTGCACTCCGAAAAGGAGGCCCATTGTCACATCTTATGGAGTTGGGTAGACCATGGGTAGCAAACATTTTCTCCAGAGCCAAAATCACTCCCTTGGCAGAGGTGTTGGGTACCAGTTCAATTTCTGGGTATCTTGAGTATTCATCAAGGACCACAAACAGGTAGTGATCCGGGGAGACCTGACAAAAGTCAGCAGAGAGATCACTCCACGGGGTGTGACTTCTTGGCGGAGAGATTATTGGTGACGGGGGTGAAGGTCTTCCGCTGGCAGAGCACATGAGACATGTATTGACCATACTTGATACCAACTCTTGTAACTTTGGGAACCAATATCTTCTTCTCAGTCTCGCGGTGGTTTTGGTCACTCCCTGATGACCCTCGTGAGCCAGTATCAAAAGTTTCGGGACCAGAGACTCTGGGACAATAATCCGTTCCCCCCTCAATAGCACTCCTTCCCCTGAGATGGACAGTTCACTCCTCATGGAGAAGAGCTTCTCCATCAAAGATTTCTCCCCTCCGTTGTAACCTTGTGTGGAAGACAGAAATTTATTCCACGCACCAGAGCAAATGGTGGACATGGTTTTCGCCAGGCATCGGTCACTGGCTGTGGCTTCAATGAGTTCATTTAGCGCAATTGCTTTGGGTCTGGAAATCTCCACCACCGATCTGACGTGAGCCTCAGCTTCCTCAGCTTCCGCCGCCTCCAATCTGGTGGCTGGTCTCGGGTGTCTTGATAAGAAGTCAGCCGGATTATCGTGTCCAGCCCTATATTTAAGCTCAAACGAGTAGACTTGTAGCTGAAGCATCCATTTGTCTATTCTGGCGGGAGGGTGAGGTGCGGTGCCAGCAAAAATGGGTACTAAAGGCTTGTGGTCGGTAAACACTACAAAAGGAAATCCGTACAAATACAGGTGAAAGTGCTTACAGCCCCACAGTACCGCTATCGCCTCTTTTTCAATCTGCGAATATCGCTGTTCGGTGTTGGTCAGGGCACGGCTAGCATATGCAATGGGGAGGACTTCCCCATGACGGTTCCTCTGTGTCAAAACAGCCCCTAGTCCCACTGGGCTGGCATCTACTAACAGTTCTGTCTGCAGGTCCATGTTGAAATAGGCTAAGGTTGTTTCCGCCGACAGACTGTCTTTAATACATTGGAATGCCAGGGCACAGTCGCGAGACCATTCCCATTTTGTCGAGAGCTTCGTGAGGTTGCGAAGGGGTTCGGATACAGACGCCAGGTGAGGGATAAACCGCCCACAGTAGTTTGCCATTCCTAGGAAGCTGCGCACTGCGCTGACACTTTCCGGCGGGGGCGCTGATTTAATGTCCCTCACTTTCTTGGGGTCAGCTGATACTCCATCAGCGTTCAAAATGTAACCGAAAAACTCCAGCTCCCGCTTGGCGTATTCGCACTTCTCCTTGTGCAGGGTTAGTCCTTGTTCTTCCAGCCTCCTCAAAACTGCCTCTAGTCTCACAAGGTGCTTTTCATCAGAGTCGGCATACACTAAAATATCATCACTGACATTTATGACACCCTCTAAGTCCTGGATCACCGACCTGATGGCATTCTGGAACACCTCCGCTGCGGAACTGACACCAAAACTTAGCCTTTTGTATCGCCTCAGTCCCACATGGGACGAGAAAGTTGTGATGTACCTTGAATGAGGGTGTAGCGGTATCTGATGGTAACCAGCCTTTAGGTCCAGCTTAGAAAACACTGTAGCTCCAGTGAGGTCTGCTAATAAATCGTCCACGGTTGGGGTTATGTGCCTCTCTCTCTTTATAGCTACATTTGGCCGTCTCATGTCAACACACAACCGTACCTTATCAGGTTGTTTGGGCTTGTTCGCCACGACCAACGGTGAAACCCATGGGGTTGGGCCACTCACCCTTTCTATTATGTCCTGCTTTTCTAATTCCTCCAGCTCCATTCTGACTTTCTCCCGCTGGTGAAACGGGACTCTCCGGTGCTTGTCAGCCACTGGTTGAACACTTTCATCAATGTGAAGCTTCACTGGAGGGCCCTTTTTGCAACCTATGCCCTTGAATAGCTTGGGGTGGCGGTCCAGAAGCTCTGTGATGGTTTGCTCATGGATGTTGAAAGCGAACTGGACGATCATCAGTTTAATCGCCGATCTGCATCCTAGTAAGGTTTCCGTGTTCTTATCCACTACATGGAATCTCACTCTGGTCGAGACCTTCCCATATTTGATAGGGGACATGAAAGTTCCTAATACTGGTAGTGGGGTGGCACACCCATATGCCATAAGAATGACAGTTGCTGGCTGCAATCTGGGTTTCGGCAGTAGTGATTCGAACGACTTCTTCGATATGACATTCACAGCTGCCCCCGTGTCCACTATGACCATGTGGGAGCTGTCCCCGATCATGATCATACATCTAGGTCGGAATTTCTTTTTGCCACCTGTGACTGACGAGATCAACCTTATCTTAGCGATGCGTTTGGGAAGTGTCGAAATGGCATTGGCATCCACCTCTTGTGCTTCTTCCTCACCATCTTCCTCATCTTCATCATATGACAGACAGTCCTGCTCGTCCTGAGCAGTCTCAACCTGCCTCGTTACACGTTTAGTACGGAGCTTCCTCCTCTGTCTCTCAGCTCTTGGGGGAGGAGAACGGGATTGACACATGACTGCGTAGTGGTTTAACTTGCCGCAGTTAAGGCATTCCCTCCCTACTGCCGGGCAGGCGTCCCTCCTATGCCATGATTCTCCACACATGGCGCAGGTTTGTTGTGGCTTCCCCTCATTGGGCTTTTTGTCTTGCCACGCAGCCCTGAAAGGACGCTGTTTCTGATTCCTGGGCCTGCGTTGGATAGCAGCTACTGGGGCTGGGGATATCGGGGAACCCTCCCCGGGTTCCAACTTCACTTTCCTCAGTGCTGTCTCCATCGCTGACGCACGCACATCAGCCAACTCTCTCTGTCGCCCTAGAAGTAGCATTTTCTGAAGGGCAATCCTTGGCTCAGACATAATCTGCCTACGGAGTTTTTCCGAGTGTACACCATATATAATTTGAGAGCGAATTATTTGCTCGACATCAGCATATTCGCATGCCTTGGACGCTTCTCTTATTCTGGCATGGAAAGAATCGATTGATTCACCTTTGGATTGCATAATCTGCCTCAGTTTAAAATCCTCATAATCAGGGTTCACCTGAGGTAAAAAGTGTTCTTTGAGGGCATCTCGCGCCAGAACATAGTCACTCTCTGCCCCAGTGTCTTTCAGAGAATTAAATACCCTGCGTGCATCATCACCCACATGAAAAAGCAGCAAGTCTCTTTTCATCACTGGGTCAGTTATCTGGTCTAAACGGAAGAACCGTTCTAAGTGTTCTATCCACAATATCCAACGAGTACCTGTAGTGGATGGGTCGCCATAGACGTCAAACGACTTCAACGAACTCTCTCTCCCCGACAGATGAATCACTGCTGTGCGATCGTCCGCACTCATGATGGCTGGAGGAGATGGCGATTCTTCGCCGGATTCTGTAGGCGACACCAACGGTGAGTCCACCTCGGTGTCCTCTTCCACTTTCACCACAGGTCTGGGGAGTGCTCCTCCTTCAGCCAGGATGACCCCTCAACCGCACGGGGCAGGTCGCACCACCTGACACTCGGAGTGCTCTGCAGGGAGCAGCGGCTCCACCTGCGGGTAGTCTGGTGAGTGAGGAGCGGCGGCTCACACTCACCTCAACCAGGGCGAGGAGCAGCGGCTCACACTCGCGACAAACAGAGCGAGGAGCAGCGGCTCACACTCGCGATCACCAGAGCGAGGAGCAGCGGCTCACACTCGCTGTGGTCGGAGCGAGGAGCAGCGGCTCACACTCGCGTTAGCTAGAGCGAGGAGCGGCGGCTCGCACTCGCCCCAGCCACCTGAAACAGGGAGCGGCGGCTCCACCTGTCTTCTCACCACTTCCCAGTGAGGAGCAGCAGCTCCCACCCACTGGGAACAGTGCCCTGGGGACAGCACCCACACAGAGCCACAGGACGGGGAGCTGCGGCTCTACCCGAACCCGCGCTCACCCAGGTAGCGGGGAGCGGCGGCTCACCCTGCTACGTCCTTTCTCCGTCCGGGGAGCAGCGGCTCCACCCGCACCGGAGAAGAAACTGTACTTTCGTTGGGGAGCGGCGGCTCCACCCAACACATGCACAGCTTAGCCGAGATGAGTGTGAGCACACAGGACCCGATCCCGTCTCGTCGCCAGTGTTAACTCTCACGCTCATACACTCAGATATCTGACACGACACACCAGTATCTCGTCACGGCTCCAACTAACTAGCTTGGCGCCACTTTATTATTTATATCTCCCGCTCTGGCGGGAGCACAGCACGCTAACGTAATACCACGTGATCCCTGTCGTACAAGCAGGGCATCACGTGATCGTCACTACTGTACACAAGATATAACATTCCCCCCCAACTAGAATAAAGAATCACCACAAACAGATAGCACTATGGTTACTAGATATAGAAGTCTTTCAGTCGGCTTGAAGGAGCCGGGTTCTTTCTTAGCTGATAGGGGCGACAATCATTGGTCTCCCGCAGGCTGGGGATCTCAGGGTGTATTGCTGAACTGCTGGCCCCCTGAGAGCTTCCATCTTGCTGCTGGCCATTGTCCCTTTGATCAGGTAGTGCGGGTTCCACCGTCCCAGTTTCACTTCGGACATCCTCCATCACGTCACATTCTTCGTCACTGTCATAACTTCCTGACATTACAGACACCTCCTTCCACATCGTGTCTGAGATTCTTTTAAAGAAGGAAACATTCCTGCAAATTTGGTCATTCGCTCTGGCCACCGTAACCATGGTGTCTTTCATTTCCACCACTCTCCAGGGCTTTGTTTCAAACGTGAGATCAAGTTTGCCTGACTTCTTTCTTGTCATCATCAATACTGAGTCCCCCACCCTTATAAGAGATTGTTTGGACTTTCTTGCTCGACTCATGGCAGCATTGCTTGTTTTTCTCTTTCCTTCCACCCTCGGGTGATCAATCAAATTTGGCACCCTTCCTGGCAAGTCAGGCATCGTGTCCTTCAGTCTGCGCCCCATTAGGGCTTCCCCCGGAGCTACTGATGTGGAGGAGTGGGGGGTGGTTCGATAGCCTCTCAAAAATGAATAAACAGCCGATAGCCAGTCTTGCTTCTGCTCCCTCGCAATGCGAATTACCTTGTTCAGAGTTCTCATGAAGCGTTCTACATCACCATTCGCCTGTGGCCAGTAGGGTGTGACGTGGCGGAGCTTGATGTTCAGATTGCCTAAAAATGCTCTCAGTTCAGCACTCCTAAAGGGAGATCCATTATCACATCTTATAGAATTAGGCAGACCATGAGTGGCGAACATCTTCTCCAGTGCCAAAATGACCACCTTTGCTGAGGTGTTGGGCACTAGTTCAATTTCTGGGTATCTGGAACATTCATCTAGTACTACGAACAGGTAATGGTCTGGGGAGACTTGACAAAAGTCGGCGGAGAGATCACCCCAGGGAGTGTGACTCCTCACTGGGGAGAGTATCGGTGTTGGGGGTGAAGGCCTCCCACTGGCAGAGCACATGAGGCATGTATTGACCATATCAGATACCAAGTCCTGTAGCTTTGGGAACCAGTACTTGCTTCGGAGTCTCGCGGTGGTTTTAGTTACTCCTTGATGACCCTCATGAGCCAATATCATAAGTTTTGGGACAAGAGTCTCCGGGACCACTATGCGCTCTCCTCTCAAAAGTACACCCTCCTCAGAAACAGAAAGTTCATTCCTCATCGAAAACAGCTTTTCCATCAGTGATTTCTCGTCTTTACTGTAGCCTTGGGTAGACGATAAAAACCTATTCCAGGCCCCTGAGCGAATGGTGTGCATGGTTTTCACCAAGCATCTGCAAGTGGCTGTTTCCTTGATCAGTTCTTCCAGTGCAATTGCCTTGGGTCTGGAAATCTCCACCACTGATCTGACGTGCGCCTCCGCTTCCTCTGCTTCAACAGCCTCCAGTCTGGTCGCAGGCCTTGGGTGTCTCGACAAAAAGTCTGCAGGATTGTCATGTCCAGCTCGATATTTGAGCTCAAATGAGTATACTTGCAGCTGGAGCATCCATTTGTCTATTCTGGCTGGAGGGTGAGGTGCAGTGCCAGCAAAAATGGGTATCAGCGGCTTGTGGTCTGTGAACACAACAAACGGGAATCCATAGAGATATAGGTGGAAGTGTTTACATCCCCACAGCACCGCTATGGCCTCTTTTTCAATCTGGGAATATCGTTGTTCGGTGCCGGTCAGTGCACGGCTGGCATATGCAATAGGGAGCACCTCTCCATGACGGTTCCTCTGGGTCAGTACTGCCCCCAGTCCCACTGGACTTGCATCCACCAGCAGTTCTGTCTGCAGATCCATGTCAAAATAGGCTAACGTGGTCTCTGCAGACAAACTGTCTTTGATGCATTGGAAAGCCATTGCGCACTCACGAGACCATTCCCATTTGGTCGAATTTTTGGTAAGGTTGCGAAGAGGCTCCGATACAGATGCTAGGTGAGGGATGAATCGCCCACAATAGTTTGCCATGCCCAGGAAGCTGCGCACCGCGCTGACACTTTCTGGTGGGGAGGCTGACTTAATGTCTCTCACCTTTTTTGGGTCAGCTGAAACACCATCGGCGTTCAATATGTAGCCGAAGAACTCGAGCTCACGTTTAGCATACTCGCACTTTTCCTTGTGCAGGGTGAGCCCTTGTTCTTCTAATCTCTGCAGCACTGCCTCCAGCCTTTCCAGGTGTTTTTCATCAGAGTCCGCATAGACCAAAATATCATCGCTTACATTTATGACACCCTCTAAGTCTTGGATGACCGAGCGGATGGCGTTCTGGAACACCTCCGCCGCTGAATTTACACCAAAGCTTAGACGCTTATATCTCCTTAGTCCTATATGGGACGAGAATGTCGTGATGTACCTCGAGCGGGGGTGTAATGGTATCTGATGGTAACCAGCCTTTAAGTCTAGCTTTGAAAACACAGTGGCACCTGTCAGGTCCGCTAATAAGTCATCCACCGTGGGGGTTATATGTCTCTCTCTCTTTATGGCCACATTTGGCCTTCGCATGTCGACGCACAGTCGTACTTTCTCAGGCTGTTTGGGCTTGTTCGCCACTACCAACGGGGAAACCCATGGGGTTGGGCCTCTCACCTTTTCTATAATATCCTGCCTTTCCAATTCCTCCAGTTCTATCCTGACCTTTTCTCGCTGGTGAAACGGGATTCTTCGGTGTTTGTCAGCCACCGGTGTAACACTTTCATCTATGTGAAGTTTCACTGGAGGGCCTTTCTTGCAGCCAATGCCCTGGAAGAGCTTGGGGTGACGGTCCAGGAGTTCTGTGATTGTTTGCTCGTGGATATTGAAAGCGAACTGGACAATCCTGAGTCTAATCGCTGACCTGCATCCTAGCAGGGTCTCCGTATCTTTATCTACCACATGGAACCTCACTCTCGTCGAGACGTCTCCATACTTGATGACGGACATAAACGTTCCTAATACTGGTAGTGGTGTGGCACACCCATATGCCATGAGAATGACAGTTGCTGGTTGTAGCTTGGGTTTCGGCAGCAGTGAATTAAAAGATTTCCTTGAAATGACATTCACGGCTGCGCCTGTATCTACTATGACCATATGAGAACTGTCCCCTATCAAGATCATACATTTTGGTCTGAATTTCTTGTGGTCACCGGTGACAGATGAAATCAGACGTATCTTTGCCACACGCTTGGGAAGAGTCGAGATGGCATTGGCAGTCACCTCTTGTGCCTCATCATCACCCTCATCTTCCTCTTCATCATATGATAAACATTCTTGCTCGTCTGGAGCAGTCTCAACCTGTCTCATAAGACGCTTTGTGCGCAGTTTCCGCCTCTGCCCTTCCGACCTGGGAGGCGGGGAACGGGATTGGCACATGACTGCGTAATGGTTCAGCTTACCGCAGTTGAGGCACTCCCGCCCTATGGCAGGGCACGCTTCCCGCCTATGCCACGATTCTCCACACATTGCGCAAGTCTGCGGTGATTTCCCTTCACTGGGCTTTCTGTCTTGCCACGCAGCTTTGAATGGACGCTGTCTGGGCACTCTCGGTCTGCGTTGGACAGCAGCTACCGGTGCTGGGGAGATCGGGGGTGCATCTCCGGGTTCTAATTTCACTTTTCTCAGTGCAGTCTCCATTGCTGACGCCCGCACATCCGCCAACTCTCTCTGGCGCCCCAGAAGCAGCATTTTTTGGAGGGGAATTCTGGGCTCAGACATGATTTGCCTTCTGAGCTTCTCTGAATGCACTCCATATATGATCTGTGAGCGAATGATTTGCTCGACGTCTGCATATTCGCATGCCTTGGATGCTTCTCTTATCCTGGCATGGAAGGAATCGATAGATTCACCTTTGGACTGCATTACTTGCCTTAACTTAAAATCCTCA
The DNA here is from genome assembly GCA_034783875.1 of Desmognathus bairdi. Lineage (NCBI taxonomy): Eukaryota > Metazoa > Chordata > Amphibia > Caudata > Plethodontidae > Desmognathus > Desmognathus bairdi. The sequence goes on along the minus strand of JAVKLH010279176.1, from coordinate 3,371 downwards.
TAGTCCGGGTTTACTTGAGGTAAGAAATGTTCCTTGAGGGCATCCCTCGCCATGACATAGTCCCCCTCAGCCCCCGTGTCCTTCAGAGAGTTAAAGATTCTGCGTGCATCATCCCCCACATGAAACAGCAACAAGTCTCTTTTCATCACAGGGTCAGTTATCTTGTCTAAACGGAAGAAACGTTCTAAATGTTCTATCCATAATACCCACCGGGTACCTGTCGTGGATGGGTCACCGTAGATGTCAAAAGGTTTCAACGAACTCTCCCTTCCAGACAGATGAACCATGGCCATGCGGTCCTCCGCACTCATGACGACTGGGGGAGGTGGCGAGGCTTCACTCGAATCAGGAGACGATCCTCCGGGTGAGTCCTCCTCGACATCCACTTCTACAGCCCCTGCAGGTCCCGGGGGCGCTCCGTCGTCCGCCAGAGTGTCCTGACAGACCTCACAAGGTAAACCGGCAGCCTCACCGGGTTAGACGAACTGCCAGACGCTGAAGATCACAGATTGTGCACCAGGGAAAAAGGGGGCACAGTTCCACCCTCCTCTCCTTAAACACACAGCGGGGAGCAGCGGCTCCACCCGCTTTGCACCGACTCTGCAGGGAGCGGCGGCTCCACCTGCAGTTGGGCTGGCAAACGAGGAGCAACGGCTCACACTCGTCACAGCCCGAGCGAGGAGCAGCGGCTCACACTCGCTACCACCTGAGCGAGGAGCAGCGGCTCACACTCGCAACGGTCACCGGAGACAGGGAGCGGCGGCTCCACCCGTCGTCCCACCGTATTTCCCCCGTGAGGAGCGACAGCTCCCACTCACTAGGGGGGGTGCCCTGGGGTCGGCACGCACCACAGAGCCACGGAACGGGGAGCGGCGGCTCCACCCGAACTCGCGCACACCCAGGCAGCGGGGAGCAGCGGCTCACCCTACCGCGACTGTTCCCTGACCGAGGAGCGGCGGCTCCACCCGCACCAGGGAAGAAAAACCGCACTCGCGCTGGGGAGCAGCGGCTCCACCCAACCAGTGCAGAGCTGAGCCGAGGAGAGTGCACACACACACACGGGACCCGTACCCGCCTCGTCGCCAGTGTTGGATCTCACAATACTCTCGCACAGGCAACTGACACGACTACACACTGCCAGTTCACGGCTCCAACTAACTAGCTTGGCGCCACTTTATTATTTATATCTCCCGCTCTGGCGGGAGCACAGCACGCTAAC
>JAVKLH010268118.1:0-13067 GCA_034783875.1 Desmognathus bairdi | reverse complement strand
AGGGTGTTTGCGGGGATAGTCAAAGTGCATATGTAGATTCTTCAGTGTTGTAAGGCGCTGAAAACTGCAGGTATCAAGGACAAGGTGGGTGGTAAGATCTTCTGTGGACAGTGTCTCAGAACGGTACTGCTAGGTAATGACAGAGTGTTTGTCGTGACTCAATAGCCAGGTATTCAGTAGGTACCTACAGTGCCAATGGTATGGTTCAGTGTGGAGGGTGAGAGACATGCCATTCCACAAGGTGAGACCAACAACTGCAAAGCTCCGTTTGCTGGCACATCGCTTCTGAAATACAGAGAAAGCAAGTGTATTTTTCTTTTGGCATCGCAGTGATCTGATGATGTTAGGCCTTTTGATGCAGGGGGCAAGGTAAGGGGAAAGTGTTGGATAAGCAGCGTTGGGCGAAGGTGTTTTAAACTCTATTCTAGTTTTGTCCATGAGCCCTGCAGGGGAGACATGGTCTCTTTATTTCGCACCCACACTACACACTGACCCTGCGGTGGGAGTGGGCAGATCACTTTGGGCCGGTCCATGCTGCACACAGCTCTGTCGAGCCGTGGCGGTTCCACCGTTATCACGGGGTGTACCCCCCAAAACCACTTCAATACATGTGTGGCGTTAAGGAGGGTATAGGTCCCTACGTTAGGCACCACAGGACAAGGAGGACCAACCCAGTATCCCATACAAACACATAGGGGCTGAGTTGCGGAGGGGTTTAGCGCTGCCTGTGTTTCTCGTCTGCTTGAGTCCCATTGATTTCAATGGGACTTGCGCGGATGGAATGCATGGGGGTGCAGAGCCCCTCTGTGAATCGGGCCCTTTAGTGTATGTGTGCAGTAATAACAGGCAGTGAGAAGGGCAAACCAGGGAGCACCACAAACACATAGTATATGCCTGCTCGTATGTGCCTACCACACGGTCCTAGTTAAGACAGAAAGTCAAGTGTCAAGTGGCAATAAGATAAAGTCTGTAGAGTTGTTGCTGGCCACTCTGATGTAAACCGCATGTCCTGGACGTATACTCATAGGCTTTATCAGTATAGTATCAGAGTAGTTTTCGGTGTGCATAGCTACTGCCAAGGCCTCAGCACTCTCATAGGAACAGCCTTCGCACTAACTTGCCCGGCCTCTGATCATTCTGTGGTTGGATTTACCGGCATAGTTCCCATTAGTTTATCGGCAATTGGCATTATATTTAATACTGTATGGCTGTTCCAGCCACTCTTCTACTGAGCAAGCCCCTTGGATTGCGTGCCCATAAGGCCTTATCAGTATAGTACCAGAGTAGATTATAGAAGTGTGAGTGGAATGTTATGACCGCATTGTTCTTGCCTGTCTTTTGCCTCCCTTCCCTCCTTACAGGTGCAAAGGTTCCGAGATTGATGAGCAGCCCCGACAAGCGGCTGCAGCTGCATGGGGGCTATACAAATACCTCGTAACATAACATAATATGTACTCCGTACTTCTGTGCTCCCCCTCGACCCTCAAACCCACCCCTACCCCCCCAAACACACACACACTAAGAAATAGCCCACTCGCTGAGCTCAGCTGGGGGGGGCTGATGAAGTACTGAGCCACCCCCATAGTATTATGTGGCAGGGCCCGTTGCTAGGGCAACATGACCTCACAATCAACACCTTCAGTACCAGGGGGTGCTAGGGTGATTGTCACTCAGGAGCAGTCCTGATTGCCTCGAGGGCAGTCGCACTTCCTTTTCGAAGGATATTTTCCTTTGCTTTCGGAGTTTGGAACCCTTTTGGGGACATGTGGTGCCCCACACCCCATGTGCGGGCCCGCATGCTCCTCCTTCTCTTCGTTGCAGCAATGGTGCTGAGGGCCAGCGCCCGTCCGGTGCCGCAACATGGGCAGGAGCTGCGGGTCGTTCAGCGGGCCCTAGAGGTGAGTGCTCCAAACCCGGCCGAGTAAGTGGGGGCTTGAAAAGTAGCGCTGCATCACAAACTAAATCATTTCTAGGCTTTTGCTGCTTAAGTATCCAGCAGAGAGAACTCGGGTGTATATAGCATAATAATCTAACATGTTTTATAAAGACCTACATTTGTATTACCAATTAGGCTAATAAGGAGGGAATGATGCAATGCCTTTAGCAGGACCTAAAGCTATTGAACTGCTCCACCATGGCCAGTAATGGCATTAGCTTATGAATAGTCATGGGTGGGCTTGCCTGGCTGAGCTTGACCTCGAGTGAAGCCCAGCAGGTGAGCTTGGGCTTGGATTGGGGTCATGGGAACCACCCAAACCCACAGAATCCAAGCCCAGCTCACCAAGTCTGCCATTGCACCCTAGAATGAACATGGAACATCATTACTCTGATATGTATGTGCGCTTTCTCAAGTGATTATTTGTTATGACTTTATTTAAAAAACTAACATGGGCTTTTACCCATACTTGCATTACTAAAAAAGCTGTTTTGAAAGCATGAGTACAGCATATTTTGCTTTCACTGTTATGCCACATTTCCCACGTTGCTGTGCTCTTGGTGATATGCTAATCTTTTATCCCGACCCCACAATGGTTCTGGTTGCACCCCAGTCACCTCCTAAACAATAACAAATAGCTGATTTGTGGGTACAGCGCACACGGCAGAGGGAGGCCTACTAGCGAAACTTTGTAGAACCTTGATTGCTTCTCCAATTCTGTCACATTTACACAGACGAAAATCAAGCAAAATACCATTATATAAAAGACTAATTTAAATTCCTGGTTCAACCATGATACCTCAAACCCTGCTGGAAAGCAGTAAAGAGTTGCACAGATAATTTTAATTGTAGCCAAATCACTGCAACACATACTGCTGACATATGACAGTACGAATGATGGGGTCACAATTACACTGCAACACTGAATCTGGAATATGATTGTGAAACCGGTCAGTTGGCGCTCTTCTCTATTACAGGCTTGGGCTTGACAAAACCTTGAGATTGTCAAGCTTGGCTTGGGCTCGGCCTGAGCCTGGCTTGACCTGTATTTTCTAAGCTTGCCCATGCCTACTTATGAAGAAGAATATGCTACACTAGCACTGCGTCTTCTCTCCCAGACCCAGCAATTATTCATCAATGAACTACCGAGAGAGCGCCAAGAGCTGCCCTAGGCTAACAGAAATCACTCTGAGGAAGTTGATTTGCCCTGAATGCTTTCCAGACAGCCTGTCTTATGGGGGACTGCACCTACTGTACCTTACCCAGAAAATCTTTCTGAGTGTATTATGCGCACTTCCCATGGGGTTACTGAATATTTCATGGCTATTGTCCATGATATATTCATCGGCTAAGGCTCAGTTTTCTGTTTTTACTGGTGTTAACAGATGAATACAGACGGATATGATTTTTAGTTCTTTCTATTTCCAAGTATGGAAAAAATTCAAAAATTGGTCTTTTTTAGAATTATCTTTTCATGCTAAAAATTGTGCCTTCTAAACCAAAGGTTTTGTAGTTTGACAGCATGAAAATTGGGAAAAATTGAGAATTTTGTCTGAAAAATAATTATTGTAAAGATAAACCACAGGGCAAGAATGGCAACATTATTAAATTGCTTCATATCAGTGGATTTTATATTTTTTAAGCTACTTATTCCTTAAAATGAGGCAGACATGTTACATTATTTTAAATGCAGAAAAATACTAGTAAGAGGGTATCATTTCACAGAAGAATAAAAAGGATAAACACAGAAAAAATAAATATGGATAAATACAGAGGAAAATGGAAAAAAAAATACCATAAAACTGGAAGCCTTAATCTTTATCTTCCCCATCTGTTTATTTTTACTACTATCAGAAGTTATTGTTGTTTGTGAAATGTGTGACACTCAGAATTTGCTGATGAGGTGCACTGCCCACAAGGTAATTCCTGGGTGGGTTAACACTTTAAAGACTGGTCTTCATCCATTGAATCTCCAGAATGCCTTTCATAAAGCTTCCCTTCCTGTGTTTTATAATTACATTTATTCATTTAGATGTTTTCTCTAGAGCCATTATGGCACTTTACAGATGCTGCTAAGCATATGCAGTCACCATGGTGCAGGGAAAAATGACATTTGGAAAATATTAGCCAAAAATTGTGCACAAAAAAATTAGTATATGGTACTGTAGAATGCTACGTGCATAAAGGTTTTTGCAGGAAGTACATAGCCAACTGAGCTATTTAACATCTTTCGCTGATACAACGATACAATGTAACATGCCAGAGGTATTGTAATCTTGTCATTAGTCTGTAATTAATATAGCACAACGTTTGGAGTAATGCAGCTTTGTTACAATTGCAATTAATATATGAAAAGTGAAACATTTATAAGCTGTAATATCAGAATTGGCGCAGTCGTGTGATTGTGCTGTAATCTAGCACAGACAACGCAGTTCTGTCTCTGCTGACATAGCACAGGCGATGCACCCATATCTGTGTGCTAACATTCTGTACAGTTTGTACAGTTCTGAAAACATGAAATTATTAAATATTACTAAATTGGACTCCCTAAACTACTAGTTTCCTAATTAGTTAAAAGAAGTCAGTATTTGCAAAACTGGAGGTGTCACAGGTGCCACAGATGCCTTTATCAGATACAGGGGTAAGGACTGCTTTGAAGCAAGGGTCGCGTACGCCAAGGAAACCTCTTAAATTAAACATAAGCATGCGGCTCCACAAAGAAACCCCTTTTGGGGATTTTATTAAGAAAAGGTTAGCAGGTCACCTGATGCCAGGAGGATTAGCTCATAAAACAGATGTAGCAAAGTAAAACATCTGACACAGCCTCAAAACTCAGGTCAAACCTAGGGCCATGTGCCAGCTGCAATCCAAAACCTTCCAATCACCCCTTCAAGGCAGCGCTTGCCAGAAAGGAATACCTTAATCAATCAAAATAGAGTTGCCCAAAAAAATACCCACCTCCCCACCCCCAATCCATCCCATGACTCCCTTAGTTTCTAATCGAGCATTGTGGAGATGTGCTGTGAGCTTCACAGGCACTGGAGTAGTGCAGCACATGCGCAGGAGGATTCTGATTGATGGCCATTTAGGTCAGCAGGCGGGATCGGGTGCATCCACCCTCCATTCATTATTTACTCTACCCACCCTCTCTTCATTCTCTCCGCACTCCATTTACTCTATCCACCCTCTATTCACTATTCACTCTGCCTGCTTTCCATTCTCTACTTCCTTTATCCACACACCACTCAGCATTCACTGTATCCAAATTCCATTCATTACTCATTCTAGCCACACTCCATTTGCTATTCGCTCTGCGCAGCCTCCATTCGCTATTCACTGTATGACTCTATTCACTATTACCTCTATCCACACTGCAGTCTCTGTTCACTCTAAACACCCTCCATTCAGCCTTCACTTTCTATACACCCTTCTCACTATTCAAGCTATTCACACTTCATTCGGTATTTACTCTATCCACACTCCATTTTCTATACACTCAGCCCACCCTCCATTTGCTATTTACTGTATATACACTCAATTAACTATTTACTCTATTCATACTCTAATTTCTATTGACTCTCTCCACACTCCATTCACTCTTCCCTCTATACACCCTCTCTTCACTCTGTGCATACTCAATTCACTATTCACTCTGCCTACCCTCCATTTACTATTCACTCTATCCACACTCATTTTCTATACACTCAGCCCACCCTCTATTGGCTATTTACTGTATATACACTCAATTCCCTATTCACTCTATTCCCACTCCAATTTCTATTGACTCTCTCCACACTCTATTCACTATTCACTCTTAACCACCCTCTATTCACTATTCACCCAATGCTGTACATTCACTCCTCGCTTTGTGCACACACTATTCACTTTATCGGCACTCCATTCACTCTTCCCTCTCTACACACTCTACATGCCATCTGTGCACACTCCATTCACTACTCACTCTATCCACTATTCGCTCAATCCACCCTTCATTGTCTCTTCATTCTGTGCATACTCCATTCCCTAGCCACTCTCTATACTCAATTCCCTCGTTGCTTTGTCCACACTCCATTTGCTATTCACTTTAGCCATCCTCCATTCACTCTTAACTCAACCCACACTCGATTCACTATTCACCCTCCCTTCATTCTCCACTCTGTGCGCATTCCATTTACTATTCTCTCTAGCCCACCCTTCATTTAAACTTCACTCTATCCAGCCTCCACTCACTCTACATTCTGCGCACACTCTATTCTCTCTCTTTCTACACTCCATTAACTATTCACTCAATCTACCGTCCATTCACAAGTCACTCTGTCCACACTACATTCACTAGTCACCCTTTCCACCCGCCCTTCAGTCTCCACACTGTGCACACTCCATTCCCTATCTTCTGTTTCCACACTCCATTCACTGGTCACTCAATGTACTCTCTATTCACTATTCACTCTATCCACACTCCATTCACTCTGTCCACACTCCATTCAATCTGTGCACACTCCATTCACTCTGTGCAAACTCCATTCTCTATCCTCATTTTATGTGTTTGAAGGTGGGGAAACACAAAATTAAAGAGCTGGAAATAAAAAGAGTCTCCAAGAAGTGGGGGTCCCCCATACTTCCTGGTTTAAGTCCTAATTAATCTACATACGGACAGAAACATAACACGTTTGAGTATCTTTGTTTGAAGAAGGATTATTACAGTGCAGATCTCAAATGTCTTTAGAATTATTGAAGTGGGGTTATTTATGTGAGTTTTAAAGTACAAAAGATGTATAAATGAGATACATAATATTTGATTGAATGGAGATAATTATTGAAATTGATTAAAAGAGGAATATTTTAATGTTGAAAAATTAAATAAGTTAATGTAAAATTGAATTGGGTTAAAATCATCTATTCCTCCTAAAAATGTTTAGTGTAAAAAAAAAAGCTGCAAGACTACAACACCATTCAGCCATGCATGCTCTGCGGGCTGCAAAGTAGGTTATCTTCCCAGCTGCCCAGGGTACATTCATCAAATGCATGCTCCCGAAGAATTTACATGTGATCTTCATCTGTCTGTGGCAATATTAAGATCCTGTACACACCTGTAACCAAACTGCTTATTACTTTAGTTTAAGGATTGTTGTTATCTGAAAATTAATGTTAGCAATAATAATGGTAAAAGGGTTGTGAGCATCTTTTCTGTATTGACACTATTTTTGTTTTCCTCCCCACCATGGCAGACCGCAATTCACAGTATTGAGGAGCAAAATGCTGCAGCACAGACCGGTGGGACACCAAGCCCCTCCTTCAGGTTGTTTTATTTTACCAACGTTAAAGCAACCTGAAGTAGAGGGGCAGCAGCTACTGCAGGAGGAACTCCATCAACAGCAGTAGCCGCAGCAGCTGCAGCCACAGCACGATTAATTCACCAGAGCAGCTGCTACCCAGCACACAGCTGCAGGAATAAATACACACCTGCTCAACCCTCCAGATACACCAATGTGCTTATGGCTTCCACCAAGGTTTTTAACAGCCAAGGCCAACAGTCCCCTACCAAAAATAAATTCCACTTTTTGGATGATAATGTGATTAGTTCTATCTTATTTTTACATTCCACATTGTTTCAGGATTTATTATGGATTTTTATCCAGAGAGGAATTTGTGTTACATGTGGAAAGATTTAGCTAAGATTGTTAATGCCTTTATTTTCATTAAAATAATCCTTATCTTCCAACTTGCAAAGCAAACATTTATTTTGGATTTATTTCAGAGTTTAATTTCGCATGAGAAAGTTTCATCTTTTTTTCAAAGTGCACCTTTCACTTTCAAGCTTAACATTTTTTGGATATATTTTGCATTTATTTGGGGTTAAAATTTTTGGAGGGAGGTTGTGCTTGTTTTGTTACATTTTCAAATTGCATCAGCTCAGACTTGGTAGTTCTGTTCATTCTGGAGCCGGAGTTCCAGCTGAAAGAAATACCTTCATTTTACCAACACTTACGGCACAGATAAGTTGGAAAAACCTTTGGGACAGCACTTCCAGCTGGGCTCGGGCAAACCCTTCAAAAGCAGGTGAAAGGATTCACTGGAAGGGACAATGAATATAAACAGGCCTCAGGTATGTGTTCCAAGTGTGTTTATCTCAGATGATGCTAGCTTGCTAGTGAGGCCCCAGCACAGGTTTAACAGTTATGGCTATTTTAAATTCCATTCTCAGGAAAAGAATGCCGAAAAGCGAGCCAATTTAAAAAAGAAATAAGGACATGATCAGAAAGTAGTGGCCAAAGTTGCGTTAGTATATTATTCTGCTGCCTGTAGGACACAGGGGCCAGATCCTAAATCAGTGAAACATTATTTTGAGGGTGGATGAGAAATGTCAAGTCCTACCTACCGGAGTTAAAAAAATCAGTACAAGCAAGAAGGGAGGTGGGATTGTTTGATGATGTTGACAGCATTGGTGACCTGGACCATGCTTCAAGTGGGTTGGTATGAAAGAGTGTGTCGGGGGGACTACGACTAGTGATTAAACACTGGAAGTCTTGGGTGCATTTGAGAACAGATGATTGGATCCAGGAAATTAACAAACTCTTGAAAATGGAGAGAGTAACTTATGATTTAAGAGGGAGATTGGCCTTCTATGAATATGTGTTGGGGCTTTCTAGACTGTCTAACAATGTGACAGATGCTATTAGTCTTTGAATTTGAGTTTTGAAGACTTTTCTGAGGGGGTGGTGGGACAGGAATGTGTAACTCCTGTTTTGATTGTTCAGTGACTGTACTGTTATCTCAAGCACCAAAGGTCCCTCTGGACTTCACAGGTTGGATGCGCTCATGGTCTCTCCACTTGAATGCCTCTAAAACAAATTCTTTACTTTCCATCCCCCTCTCCTCTTCACTCCTCTCCCTCTTCCCTCTATTTTCCTCCACATCACCTTTCTCTTTCTTCTTGCTTAAAACCTTGGGGTCCCCCACTCTTACCTTCTATAAAGACATCTCTGCTATTTCTTCTGTTTGCAACTTCCATCTATTAATCTCTGTAAGATCCGCAATCTCGTATCATTCCAAGCTGCTAAAACTCTCGCTCTCAATCTAGTTATGTTTCACCTCAACTACTGCTCTGCTCTCATCTTTGGCCTACCTACCTGCTCTACCAATCCTCTCTATGTTCTCTTCAACTTCATTGTCTGCTTCATTTTCAAACTGCCCCCTTCCTTGCGCATCTCTCCACTGCTTATTTCCTTGCACTGGCTCCTCTTCAACTCTCGCCTGAAATTTCACTTCTTGTGACCCCCGCCCCCACATACATGGAAACACAACAATGAAATAAACAAACCTAAATGTCCCACCAATCCCCAAATACTGTGTCATCTGCTAGCGAACCCGCTAATTCACATATCATTAGATGGCTTAATGATAGGGCAGAATGACGTGCGGCTCGACAGCACAAATGTCGGGTCCTTACAATGGCTGAATGCTATCCCCAATTGAAAGTGCATACCATTAGGAGCGCATTCAGTGAATGGGAATACCATTCAGTTCACCTTCTTTCATTGCAAACATGAATGAAAGTGAACACATCTGTTGTTTTAACGAACAAAAAAGCACCAAGAGCCCCCGAGGCTCATTCAACGGTCTTGGCACTTTGGTTTTTGTTAAACAAGAAGCGCCCAAAGCTCGGTAGTCTCCCCTGATCTTGGCCCACTTCTTGTCTAATGAAAAAAAAATGACAAGACTTGGCGCTTTTTTTTAGTTAAACAAGAAGCGGCCCAAACTCGGGAGTCTCTCCTGAGCTTGGCCCTCTTCTTGTCTAAATGAAAAAAAAGCACCAAGACCCGAGGCTCACTCGGGGGTCTTGGTGCTTCTTGTTTAAGTAAAAAATAGCACCAAGAACCCTGAGGCCGACTTGGTGGGTCTTGGTGGGTTTTTTTCAGTTAAACATGAAGCAGGCCAAACTCTGGGGTCTTCCCTGAGCTTGGCCCGCTTCTTGTCTAATGAAAAAAAAGCATACAGACCCAGAGGCTCACTCGGGAGTCTTGGCACTTCTTGTTTAAGTAAAAACAAGCACCAAAACCCCTGAGGCCGACTTGGTGGGTCTTGGTGCTTTTTTTCAGTTAAACAGGCAGGGGGCCAAGGTCTGGGGTCTTCCCTGAGCTTGGCCTGCTTCCTGTCTGAAAACAAAGTGCCAAGACCCCTGAGATTGACTCAGGGGTCTTGTTCCTTTTTTTGTTATAACAAGAAATGGGCCAAGTTATGGTGAGACCCCCAAGCTTATTCCGCTTCTAGTGTAATTAAAAAAAAGCGCTAAGACCCCCGAGTAAGCCTCGGTGGTCTTGAAGCTTTTTTTTGGTTAAAGCAAGAAGTGGGCCAAGCTCAGGACAGACTCCGAGCTTTGCCCCCTTCTAGTATTATGGAAAAAAAGCACAAAGACCCTCAAGCAAACCTCAGGGGTCTTGGCACATTTTTTTGTTACAGCAAACTTGTAAATTTGTCGCTTACAATGAGAAATGTTCCACCACATAGAGGCAGCATACAAGCACATATGCGCACACTTTTACATGTCGCCTATGTTATGTGTGCCTGTTTGCTGCCCCTTTGTACTGCGCACACTTTGGGTTCAGAAAGCGCAGTTTTTTAATTAAAACTGCGTTTTCCGCACCATTAGCTTTGCATGCCTTTTTTGAGCCCTTCAGTGCTTGAAAAGATACATAGGCCAAAGGAACATGGAACCCCAAATACCATACACCAGTGAAATAGAATTAACATAACCTAAAAACCTAAAAATAAAACCGTACAGCTCCAAAAGAATACATAAAATTAACTATTGAGAATGAAATTCTTAAAATTATTAATCAATCTTTCCACCCATGATGTTCTACGAGGAGGTGCAGGAACAGAGGCTTCTCAAACGTCTGCACCTGCCACCGGAACTAATAATGCATCCATCTCCAGAAGTTCCAGATTTATGGGTAGGTCTGTGAGAAACATTAGGTTCAATTAAAAGGCCGATGTTATCAGTATAAGTGCTACGAATGCAATCCCCAAGAGGAAGTTCAAGTCCCTGCCTGCATTTTACCACCATACCTAAATTCCAAACCTGACCATCACTAAGATGGACAGAGTTATATAAAAATTCCTTAACCAATAACAGAGGAGAATACTTTGAACTACCCTTGCTAACATAAACAGGTTGACGTAATTCTCCCACTATAACCTCAACCCTTGTGACAGCTTTCCTATGTCTGTACTTACAGCTGATTTATATTTGGATATAGACAAATTTATCTCTCACTCTAGAGGTACCTGAGATTAGTCTTGTCAGCCCCCGAAAAAGGCAAAAAACATAGCAGCTACATGCAATTTTGAACAGGTGTAGCAGTCCTAGAATTCCATAGTCATGCAAGTGTAACATAACATCTTTATCCTGAACTCAATGAATGCATCAGGATTGAGATCACTATAAAAGTTGTTCGTGTAAACCCTTCATTACATAGAAGTGGCCATACATTATGGGGAATAATAGAATAAGGGGAACCAGAGTCAATGGTAACATTGACAGGAAGACTATTTAGAAAGACAGTACATGAAGGAGATTTGCATGCATTGTGATACTTGGGTCACAATGCACAATGGATGCAATGTGACTAACCCTTTAACCCCTTCTGGGTTGGTGACGTCGTCCTCTAGCATCTCTGCTGTGCGGAGGACATCACCATCACATCCTCCACCCCATTGCCACAGTGTGGGTCCTCAAACAGCAATCCGGCGACCCGGGCCCGATTTTAAAGAGGAACAAGTTTCCCCTTCGAAATCGGGCGGGGGTTCTCTGCCCCGTGTCAGCTGTTTAATTGCTGAAGTGGGGCAGAGAACCCGGAAGCCTCAACCACACTGCACAGCAGCCCGGGGATCACGGAATGTAAATGCTGCGATCTCCGTGCTTCTGTGCAGCGCGGATGCGTCTGCAGGCTCAGCATCAGCTGTCAGATGAGCCCCCCACCTCGGCTCCCACTGACTTTGGGGATTTGAATTCGGATCCCGGAAGTCAGAGGGAGCCCGGGGCCGCGAGTGGCTCTAGATCGTGCATGCATGATCTAAAGCCACTCTTGGCCCTGCCCACAGCATCATCTGACACGGTAAAGCCTGCGGCGTCAGAAGATGCAGGGCCAAGAGTGGCGTAGATCACGCATACGCGATCTAAAGGCACTCACAGCCCTTCGGCGTCCGTGCACCTCCTCGTGCAGTGTATGGAGGGCGGGGAGGGATTCAGCATTGAGCCCCTCCCTGGGGGCCCCCCCACTGAAGGTTCCAAAATTAGGATCCTGCAGTGGATAAGCTACTAGAGGACGAGGATTTAATTTTTTTTAATCATTGGGTGGGGGTTCTGCACGTCTCCCATCGCCGCAGGGGCAAAAAAAAATAAGGGGGTAGGCCCCCAGCCTACCCCCATCCTCCAGCATACCACCCCTGCTGCCCCAGTACTTCCCAATTGTGCCACTATTATTGCTGCTGTGACTACTGCTACTACTACTAATGCTATTACAACTACCACCACCTATACTGCTACTAGTGCTGCTACTACCGTTACTACTACAGCTGCCGCTACTACTATGCATTTTGGGCACCATTTTACTCGTAGGGGGTAGGAGTACATAGAAAAAGGTAGTTTGCGTGGTTGTCTGTGCGTGGTTGTCTGTGTTTTGAGGCCAATATGGCACAAAACTGTAAATTTCCCACTTATCACCAGGCATACTAGGTCCCATTTTGTGGCCCCCCTCGCCTCCATGTTTGGTGCACCCACGCATGTTGGGGCACCAATTTACTCTTAAGGAGTAGGGGTACTTAGGAGAAGGTAGTTTGTGTGGTTGCTTGTGCGTTGTGACATCTATTTTTAGGCCAATGTAGCAAAAATCCGTAATTTTTGCAACTTTTCCACTTTCTGCCGGGCATTGTGGGAAGTTTAGCCAAATGCAATCCTTGCAAGTCACACATCATTGCATGCATCCGGGTGTCCTCTTTCTAGAACAGTATGGTGTTGGTTGGTTTCTCAAAAGCCTTGCCACTCCAGTCACAAAACCAAACCAATTCTACACCAATATCCTAATTTAAAATCAATCACCACGTCTCGTTTTGCATCCTCCCCTCGCCC
>JAVKLH010257070.1:0-13093 GCA_034783875.1 Desmognathus bairdi | reverse complement strand
TGCAGGCGCCATTCTATTTTTGTGGCTTTGGCAAGCGCGTTCCGGGGCCGGCGCAGGGGTGCACCGGACATCCCATGCAAGGGGAAAAGGGGACGGGACGTAAGGGAACCAGTATGAAATGCTGATTAACTTTAACAAAAGTCCTTTAGCAATGCATTTTTTTTTTAAAGTATTCACATACTTTCATATCCCAGTCATCAAGCCTGGAATACAGATTCATATCCCCATTTCTCACCTCTTTCAAGTAGGGGCAAAAACAGCCAGCAGAAGCAACATACAGGGGTACAACATGGAGTGTATGGGGATCTGTACACAGACGCCTAGTTAAAAACTGCTTCCACTTTTGAGGGGACAATTTCTCACCCCTTCAAAGTAGAAAAAAGGGCAAAAAAGGCTTGTAGAAGAAACCTATAGGGGTACTACATGAAGATGCTTGGGTCTCAATAGAGCCTGCCAGCACCCAGGCCCACAGTCTCAGACAAAGCCAAGCTAATTACACACCCAAGGACAGGAACAGGGTGGAGACACTTCTGGTTGGTGATGGCTTAACAAAAGACCTTCCTCAAACATTCTCCACCCCCAAACACAGGAGAGCAAACTTTCCCAGCAGGAATGGAGCCATCTCAGGGGTGAGGGGGTGCGGTTGGGGGCAGAAAGGGGTTTAAGAGGGAAGGAAAAGGGAGCATAGAAGGAAGGAGGTGAAGTTACTTACAGCTCAGAATTCTACAGGAAACAGAAGAGACCCCAGAAAGCACACAACCACCTCACACAGAGGAAGCGACCAACTGCACAAGTGAACTGAGGGCAAAGAGCAGGCACTCAGGGGGAGAGGGAGAAATATAAACCCCAGCCTCAGAACAGAAATGCCACCTCACATCTGAAGACAAGGTAGGGAAAATTGCAAATGGGGTATAGTAAATTGCATAGTAAATTGTATAGTAAATTGTTCATATTGTGACACCTTAAAACTAACAGCCGTGCCTACTTACATGCAAGCAGGGCCGGATTTACACCATGGGTGCCCATATGCACTTGCGCCCCAGGTGCCTCCCCCACAAACACCCACCACACATCGCTGAATTCATACTGATGGTAAAAGATCTGGGGCTACTGCCCAGGCTCTACGGCAAGGTGTATCACGCAAGCGAGCCCAAAGTTAATCACGGAAGGTAGGTCCAGAGTGCCTTCCCCCTGTGGGAACATTTTTTTAAAAACCCTGTCAAAATATCATTTTTCAGTGAGATATTTCCAAAATAACGAGAAAAATACGTCTTTCTTAGTGATCTAAAGGGCTACTGAACATATATTGGCTATTTGCAGGTACATTAGGAAATAAAAATAACAGGCACATTACTGTCATTGCACAATTTTCAAACACAAGAAGCACAGAAGTAAAATGCTGAATAAAAGTTTTGCATTTTTGGGGAGGGGCGGTTATGCCAAATTGGTCTTCGCCCAGGGCGCTATGTGACCAATGGCCAGCCCTGGCCACTGCTATGTGCTTCTGCATCAGTATTACAGTACGTCAGACATTTAGGCCACGAGAAACCAGCAATGGGTTGATGCACAAACACAAAGCAGTTACATGCGGTCTTAATTTTATGTCTGGTGTAACTCCCATTGCTGTCAATGGGAGTTACGCCAGACGAACAATTAAGACAGCATGTAACTACTTTGTGGATCAGCCCTCAAAAGATTTATGTAGGGCAGTGAAATGGTTTTTACAACCAATGCCAGGTGCTAGTTATTTTTTCAGGTGGTAGGGATGGGATTTGAACCTGTGTCTATGGGGATGAAGACAAATAATGCATCCTCCAAAATGGTATTCACTTCGTCACTCAGTCCCTACTGTTCCCATCAATACTTCCATACAGTATTCATACCTATGTAATTTTATTGCTTTCAGACTGCACTTATATTAACTCCGTGTCCACTCCCCAGACTGATCCTACATCAACTCGGGGCCCCTAGACTGCACCTTTATCAACTCATCTTTGCGCAACAGACTGCGTTTATGAACTCAGAGCTCCCAGACTGCAAATCTCAACTCGGTACCCCCAGACTGTGCCTCTATCCACGCAGGGCCCCCAGAGTTCTCATCTCACCTGTGCACCACAAGACTGTGGCTTTATAAACTCAACCCCACCCACCCCCATAATGTGCCTTCATCAACTCAATACCAAGTGTGCCTTTGTCAATTTAGAGTCTGGGCCCCGACCTGACGCTGCCGGTGTCAACTCAGACTGACTGCTGTGGTGTGTGAGGTGCTTTATTGTTATGCCTCGGGTGATAGAAGACCCAGGGTGTATCCAGGAGCAGGCCTCCCCTCCCTGAGAGGGGTCCCAGGAGCCTGGGCAACTTTCACGCCCTGAGCTTCTTTCAACCTTGTGTGTGCAGATAAGGGCACTTTCTGTCATATGAACACTCTTATTAGTCTAGGACTTAGAATATACATAAATACAGTGCGTTATAATGGCAATAATATACTTATGTATGTTATTCTTGGAACCCCGCTCTCCCAACACTGCAGGCTACGACATACGGTGATTCCTGAGAGCCCTTTAACATTATACTGTGACAAATTAATACATAAGGCCTGCCTGTGCTGGTCTACGGCTATCGGCGGGTGGTGGCTACCTGCTGTCTGCCACCTGCAGGAGCAGGCTGCGTTGTTCGTTGTCGTGGGTAAATGGGCAATATCGGCTGCTTCTTAGATGTCGATGTGCACTCGCAATAGGCTGTCTTGCGCAGGCACTCAGGGCAGCGGTTTCTACTGGACTTTGCCCCGTCCCCAGTCAGGTAGTCCACAGCACCACCAAGTTATTGCAAGCAACTGAAGAAAGTAAGGAACTAAAGTCCTAGACTAGGAAGTAAGTCCTGGGAGGGCCCAGGCCCAAGCCCACCCCAGCCACAAACCAGACTCATCAGGCCTTGACACGACCCTGGTCCCCCAAAGACTGTTCCCCCACCCCAGTTTCAGTGTTTTTTTGTCAACATTTTTAACAAGGAAACAAGGAAATTTTGACCAAAATAAAGTTACAAATGATCTTCTCTTCGTGGGCGCGGTGGCCCCGTGTCACAGCGCCCCCGTGTCGCAGCGCCCTTAGGCAACTGCCTACTTTGTCTTTTGGTAAATCCGACCCTGCATGCAAGGCCTCCACAGCCTACTTTAGTTGTAGGTGCCGGGACCGTGCCAAACAGCAGATGCGGCCAGTCATTACTAGCACTGCAAATATGCCTTCAGATAGTAAATGAGCACATGCAGTGGGAGGGAGCAAGGAGAACAAGAGAGGGAAATGTTGGCTTAAAAAAAAAACAGCCACTGCAAGGCAGCAGGCACAAATGACCAGGGATCTCATTAAAAGGGCAGAAAGTTTAAGGGCAATCACCTGCTATGTACATGTTAAGTATATGGTAAGGACAACACTGACCTTTTCCAAATGTCCTACACCTTGCATAATAATATTACACCACACTTATTTCTTTAATTTGTTTTCCCCTACTCACCAAGTAACATTTCTCTTTTACATGGTCCATGTTGATATTAGAAGACATACTACAATATAGGTTTCAAGTTTGATGAACGCCTACTCACCACAAAGGATGCCAAAATGGCTGCCACATATCCGAAATAAACCAGACCTTCTTCATGCAATAGTAGGCCAATAACACCTCTTTCAAAACAAACTCACAAATCCACCATCAAAAACAGCCCAAATATACCTAGCACTCTCAGTCTCTTCAAGCTATCAAACAGCCCAACCTCATTATCACAACTATCCCAATACAAGACCAACTCCCCATTAAAATGGCCCAAATCCATCTCACATATCAAAATGACACCAAAAGGCTAGCCAACCATCCATTTAGGTAACCCAATGACAATCATAGCTACAGTCTTCCCCCTACACTTAACAGTTCCAATTTCATCTGGAGCAAAACAACCTGCTACATGACCTGCAATCTTGGTTTCGGCCAGAATTGGGGACAGAGCTTACTACAGCTGATGTAAGGACAAAGCTACTCTGGTGTGCACATAAAAAAACGTCATTTAAGATCAACTTTTGCAGTGTCCCAAGGGCTCAATTCTATTGTCTATTCTCTTTAGCATCTACCGCAGACACTTGGCCTCCCGCCTGGAATAGTCTGCAGTTCCAGATGTACTGCAACGACACGCAGATCTCCACAAGTCGGTGGATAGGAGGGGCAAGCTGGCACCTTGCTTCTTGACCCTAATCCAGGATTCGATAAAAACCAATCGACTGTCTCATTGGGGACAAGCCCGAGGTCCTCCTAGTCAATGGTACAAGAGGAGCTGGCAGCATCCCCATCCCCTGGCCCGTCTCCTGGGGGCCCTCTCCCACAGCCCAGCATCCTGGTGAGGAATCTCAGAGTGATAATCAGCCACAAACTGGATGGAAAATGGCATGCCTCTTCCACTGTTAAATCTTGCCACCTCAACCAATTAGCTCATCTCTTCCCCCCGCTGGCACACGATCAAAAAGGTTTCTCTGTACCAAGATCTTGTGGCAACTCACCTCAACTATGGTTGCTTTTTACTAGGTGCTTCCAAAAAAGTGATCCACTCCCTGCAGAAAATCAAAAATCGAGTCAGACTCATCTTCGGCCTTCCCAGGAAACCGAAAGTTACCCCCTGGAGACAAAATTTTGGTTGGCTCAGAATCGCTCATTTTATCATTTTCGGAGTTGGTCAATGGCCTTGGAAAGCCTGCCGAAAGGAAGGGCCCATCTACTCCCATCACTGCGCCCGTCAGGCCCACCACTAGAGGCAGATGGAGAAACAGACTTCTTCCTTCATCATTCAGACAGCAAAAGAAAGGCAGACGCTCCATTGCCAACATGGAGGCTACACACTGGAACTTACCCCGCTCTTTGAGAGCGCTAGAAAGGTTTCCAGTATTTAATAAGTCACTGAAGGCACATTTTCTGGAAAGCCAAGCGACACAGCCTACGCCGCCATGTGACTCTTTAGTTTGCATCTACTTATCCCTGAACACCCACAGTGGGCTCCTAGATTTTTGTAACTTCCTTCCCCTTTTCCCCCTCCCTCTCCCCTTTGTAACTTTTTATCTGCAATCAGCATTTCAATGCCTTTGACCCGAATCGCTTTACAAAATCTTTTAATAATAAATAAAAATGTAGTATTAGCACTACATCAAGGGTCGGTAACATCCATAAAAGGCACACAGGGGGAGGGGCCTTATGTCCTTCACTTGCATGAAATGTTGTATTACTACATGCATTGCTACTTCTCCTACCATAAAACATACTCCTAAAGAGTCAGCCCTTGAATGGGGAACAGCGAGGCCCATGCAAATCGTAGTGGAGACTGAGATAATTGAGTCAGCCCTTGTGCGAGGGACGTGGGCCCCAGGGGAGTGGTAGTGGGGGCCTGGGGCAATTGTTCTTAATTGATTTCAAGTTCATGAAATGTTGTGCTTTTGATATGCGACATGAATGGGCAGATTCTCTTGGATTCGCAGGAGGGGCCTCCTGCGAATGTTTACGAATCACATTCAGCTCCCTCCTACGAGGGATTCTCTAGGAGTGTTCGCAGGAGATGCTAATCCTCCCTCCAAATGCTTCCAAGCATGCGCAGAATGCATTTGCAGGGGCTGTGTACGATTCACAGCCTCGGCGAATGCATTCTACGCACATTCGGAAAAGTCTGCTACGAATATTTTTTGATCACAGAGCTGGAATTTCCGAATGTGTCGGATGCAGCAGGCAGCAGAATTCTGTGTAGTCTGCGCACCTCATTTACGAACCAAATCAGATATAAGGTTCGAAAATAAGGTTAGCGACTGCACGAGAATCTGTCCATATGACTGCTACCATACACTCTTCCCCTACGGAGTTAGTCCTTGAATGAAGTCTATGAGCTCAGAGGGAGTGGTAGTGGGGTTCTAGTGTAATTGATTTCAATGTTATGAAATGTTGTGCTTTTGAGAAGCTGCACTATGCCTGCTGCCATACAGCGTACCCCTGCTGTGTAAGCCCGCTGAATGGAGAATGGCGAGGCCCATTGAATGGGGGCCTCGGACAGTCAATATCATAAATGTTGTGCTATTGATATTAAACTAAATGGCTGCACACATTGAAAGTGTCAAGAATACTTCAAACTTACCAACCATCCAATATCATCCACACATGCCCTAGGCTTCTGACCTTTAAATCTAGACTGAAAGAACATCTCATGGAGCTTGATTAGGCTGGTGTTCTGTTGGTGTGCTGTAGGGTGTTAGTCCTAGGACCTTATTACTTATGAGCTGTATTTAGGTGGGGCTGTTGGGGTGAGTTGGGATTCAATTTGGTTTTATACATGCTATGTTGTGTGGTTTTTTTTCGTGCTCTGAAGACTTGCTAGATGATATGCGCTGTATAAGAATTTTAAGTAAATTAAAACATTTTTCTAAAATGTCATACGGTTTATATAAACAATCAAATTCACAACACGAAGTGGCTGAGCCCAGGGACAGCTTGTAGGCATTGGAAAGTAGCGATTTGTAGGCATTCCATAGCACCCCACTGACAGCACGTGCCCAATGTGTGAACAAACTTGAGCGGTAATATAACATTGTTTGCTCGGGCCCATGAATATACAATTTAAGCCTCAGGATTGACTAATCCAACTCGTGTCATCGTTTCTGATTGTAAAACATGGCTATCTTGTTAATTTTTAGGATGTACACATTTTCCGTAGATGATTTAAGCAACACACTCTTGAGAACTAAGAGATTAATATGCGATTCAGTCTCTGTGGGGGTCCAAGCAAAGGCATAAATTTGCGGGTACATGTATTCAGCTCCAAGGCCCGAGGCAGGCATTTGAGGCCAGTTCAATCTGTAAAATAGCTTCACCAGGAAGCATTGCACTAATCAATGTGTTTCAAGCAATCGCACATGCCAGTGTTTTATAATTTGGCAATTGCCTCCAATTACCACCCAACTCTGAACGGTGTTTCGATTTATTTAAATTTCTGTCCGTAATATGTCTGCTGATTTCCTGCACTGTCTATTGACTTTTTTGCAGATTCCTATTAAGTGTTATCACTTCTTTAGCTTGTAAATTGTCTGATGTGTGCTATTCAGAAACTGTGCCTGTGTGTTCATAGTTTACTTAGCTTTTAAATTTTTTTTAGACCTTTCAGTGTAATCACTTTTATTATTGTAACTTTGCTTTAAATTGACGAAAATACAGCCTTTTCTCCACCCACTCACTCATCTCACCCCGTCCACTCTACCTCGCACCATCTCACTACACCTGAACTGGCTCATCTTATCCATCAGTCACATCACACCTCATGCATCTGCCCATTATCTCACTTCTTCTGACACCCCGACCCACATGTCCAGTCTCTTCTCCACCTCCCGCTCCTACCATCTCAGTTCACCACCTATCTCACCTCACCCCACCCCACCAAGCCACTCACCTACTTACTGTCTCACCTCACCCCAACAACTGTCTAGTCTCATCTCACAACCATCCACCTACTCTCACCTCATCCCGACACACTCACCCCATGTTTCACCTCAACCACCCACTCTGTGCCTCAGTTACCCCATCCACCTAGTTTCGGTTCATCACACCGATCTCACCTCACATACCACACCTACTTACCTTCTCACCCCACTCACCCACCCACCCTCTACCTTACCCAACTCCACCCACTACCTTACCCAACTCCACCCACCTTATCTCATACACCTAGCCACTGACTTACTCCACTCACTCACTGCCTCTCCTCACTTCACCCATCTACCACCTCACCTGCCCATCAACCCAACTATTTTCTCATGTTACCCTGATGACCCACCCATCACCTCATCTCCCTACTCGCCACTGTCTCACCTAACGCACCTCCCATTGTCTCACCTCACTCCTCGCCTCACCCCACCCACCGTCTCACTTCACCCAACTCAATCACTGCTTCTCCCCTCCCCAGTTCCACCAACCTAGTCATGCACTCACTAACATGCAGGTAGCTAATGGCATCAGTAAATGTTTGTTTTATTTGTAACCATTTCCATGCAGGAGAGCATGTAAATGTATCCAATTTTAGGCACTGAAAGAGCGAGTGTGTTGATGATCCCTTGTAGTGAGGCAATTGTTCCTGAAAAGTCGTAAATTGTGTAAAGCTGCATTTTTAAAATACAATATCTATACATTATATATTTCTATCAATAGCCAACAAGCAACCTAAGGGTAGGAAGCCCCCTAGGGCTACAGACTCAAACTCTGCTGGGGCCATGGAGGCAAAGGCTGGAACCTGCCTGTTGCCCGCCCACCCGCCGCCCACCACCCTTCCCCTGCTGGCCGGACGGCCAATGGGAGCGCGGCAGCACCGAATATCAAGACAGCAAGTATTGGAAGTGCAGCGGACAAGTGCAGCGGACCGAGACAAAGGACCGATACTAAGGACAACTCCCCAGTCTGTCCCAGTCCGGCCCAGGTAGGCCCTTCTTCTACTCTTAACCCATGTGCGTCCTCTTTTCATCCTCTATCCGATGATAATTTATCCTTGACTGATCCAGGTAAAATTGGTTTGGTAAATGTCCGTTCGTGGAGCAAGCACATGGACGAAGTGTATGACCTTATTCTGGACGAAAACCTCTCTCTATTAGCTATTACAGAGACATGGCTGAAAGCCACCACCACTGACATCCCAAATGATTTTCTTCCCCAGAATTTCAAAGCGTTTTTATGCCCCCGCACAAACAAGGGAGGTGGGGGCACTGCAATTGTCTGTCACAATGATTTACACCCCAAACCTAAGATTCTAAACTGTGTTTTAACGGGTTGTGAATATGTTGCTATTACTGCCGGTCCTGACTTCCAAAATGGGGCTGTTGTTGTATGTATTTATAGGCCACCCGATAATGTTGTTTCCACTTTTCTACTACAGTTTCAAGCACTTTGTGAGATTCTTTTGAACCTGAATTCACGCATTATCTTTATGGGTGACTTTAATTTTCACATGTCCAATGCTTCAGATAGAGATGCCAGGGCCTTTCAAATGCTTCTATTGGACCTAGGGTTTTCCATTGGTCGCCCGCAAGTCTCACATGTACATGGCAATGCCCTAGACCTGATCATCACTAAGGGCCTCAACATAGAGGATGATAACTGCTCTCCCTTGTTCTGGTCCGATCACTTTCTAGTACGAGCCAAACTTACATCCTGGTCTGATCCTCAAACAGATCATGCTGATAAATTCATAAACCCGGCGAAAACAAAAATCGCCATCCGTCCTCTGCGAGACTTCAATGCTCCTGCCTTTGCAGCCAAATATTTTGCTATCAAATATTCCACACCACCCCCCTGTTGTCCTACTGACATCTGCACTCTTGCAAACAGAATGGACTTAGATCTAAGAACCACTCTAGACTCCCTTTACCCTGCCAAATGGGTCACCTCTAAATCCCCTCTTCATGCCTCCAACAAATGGTATACTGACTCCCTACTGGAACATAAGAGGGAAGGACGCCGCCTGGAACGGGTCTGGCGTATGTCCGGTCTCACTATTGATCGTCTAAAATGCCAAATTCAAAACTCGAAGTACAAACTGGCAATTAGGCAAGCCAAACAGACCTATATTCAAGAAGAGATCTCTAAAGCCGGAAATAATCCCAAAGCGCTATTCGCGCTTTGTGAACAGTTTTCTGGCCAAGCTCCTCAAGGCATCTCCACCGCTACCTCCCCTCTTACAGCACAAGAACTAACTAACTTCTTTGCTGATAAAGTCTCCAGGATCTGCGCTAAACTCTCTAAGGACTCTGAGACACCTTACTCACCTCTCTCTTCTTACTCTTCCCTGGTTACAGTGGACCCCACGCTTGCCCTAGGTACCCCATCACGGTCCCTCACGATCAGTCCTTCCAACTCAGCAGCTGTTCGTCCAGATTTTCTCCCGTACCCGACCATGGGTGCAGTAGTTCACATGAGCCCTCGGATGTTGCTGAATCGCCCTTAGGAGGGCCTCAGGCCATCTGGCTGCTTAACGCCCGGTCCTTATGGAAACACCGAGTGCAAATATTTGACCTAGTTAATGACTCTCAGCCCGCTTGTCTAGATATTACTGAAACATGGCTTAAACCAGGTCATGCAGATCTTCCCATGGACGTTACCCCCCCGGGTTACACCTTGCTCTCCAAACCAAGAGAAGGGTCGATGGGAGGAGGGGCGGGCGCCCTTGTTCTTTCTGCTTTTAACCCTGTTTTATTAGACCCCATACCTTCTTTCTCCTCGTTTGAGCATTGTTTGTTCCGTTGCGGCCCATCATCTCATACCGCAATGGTTTTTTGTGTCATCTATCACCCCCCTCATTTACACCGGGATTTTTTGACACAATTTCCCCTTTTTTGTGACGAATTGATGAACAAACATAAAAGCTTTATTCTCTTAGGAGATTTTAATTTTCATGTGGATGATTCCTCTAATTCCGATGCCCAGACTTTTTTAGCTGTTCTGGATGCCTTGGAACTGCGCGTTTTTAACTCTTCTGTCACACACATCTGGGGTCACTGTCTTGACCTCCTAATCTCCAAAAATGTACCCATTCTCAACACAAAAGCCACCTTTTTTTCTTGGACAGATCATGCCCTTGTTGAGGGTCACATTCTGCAATGGAGGTCTAATCCTTCCCCCTCATCCCTCCCAGTCACTCCCATTTCCTGGTCCTGGCGAAGATCCTGGCGGGCTTTTACCCCACAGGCAGTAGAAGCATGGATGGTCTCCAACACCCCGCCTTCCCCCAACAGTTTGATCACCACTGAGGCACATTCCCAGACTTTGCTATCACGTTGGGGCAAGATGGTGGATACCATCTGCCCATTGAAGAGGACCAGAGACAGACCCATTCCACATCTCCTTAATGTCTGGTATAATGATGAGCTCCGGTCCATGAAACGACAGGGCCGCAAACTAGAGCGAGCTTGGAGGAAGAATTACTCTGCCCCCAAAAAGAACATACTCTGCCGTCATTACGCCATCTACAGGGCCAAAATCAGGGCAGCGAAAACAGCCTACCTGTCCGCTCAGCTACAGGGCTCGGGCCAGACCTCCAAAGCCCTTTTTAAGCTGGTCACTGATTTCACTGTTGCTCCCCGCACACCGTCCATTCCCCCTTCTCAAGAGAGATGCGAGGAGATTGCTGACTACTTTTCTGTTAAAATACAGAAAATTCGAGACACCATTACAGCAGCCACCCCACCGCCTGTTAAGTTGACCGATACAATCAGGCCAACAGACCATGCCCTCACCCTAGAGGCTCCTTCTATCTCTTCAGTGAGTCCTGCTTTCCTGGAATTCGGAGTTGTTCCTCCGCAGTCCATGTTGACCGTGCTTGCGCGTCTTGGGCCTTCTTCATCCAAACTTGACCCCATTCCTACACCACGGCTAAAACAGGTTTTACCATCCCTGATCTCAGAGCTGACCATGGTAATTAATTCCAGCTTACAGCAAGGGTCAGTTCCCTCCTCCTGGAAGCTGGGCACCGTTACACCTCTCTTGAAAAAGGCTGACCTGGATCCCGGGGAGTTGAAAAATCTCCGCCCTGTCACCCAGCTTCCTCTCCTTGCGCGCGTGTCGGAGGCCATTGTTATGTCCCAGGTCCAGACCCACTGCGAGACCAATGGCGTTCTGCACGACCTGCAGTCGGGTTTTCGACCACAGAGAGGCACGGAATCGGCCTTGGTGGACATTCGCGAGCGGCTCCTGCACCATCGAGATTTATCTCATCCTGTTGCCCTTGTGCTCCTCGATCTTTCGGCTGCCTTTGACACCATTGATCACGAGACCCTCCTCCAGCGATTGTCTTCTTTTGCTGGCATCGAGGGCACCGCTCTGGCCTGGTTCCGGTCCTTCCTTAAGGCGAGGTTTCAGCAGATACGCCTGGGAGGGCTCGTTTCCACGGCCAGGGCGGTGACCTGCGGTGTCCCCCAGGGGTCTGCTTTGTCACCTTTATTGTTTAACATCTACATGCGACCCCTGGCTGACATCGTGGAGGCGTCGGGTCTCGGGTGTCAAATGTATGCCGATGACACCCAGCTGGTCGTCGACCTGGGGCGGGGTAGTACACAGAGCGCTGAGCTGGTCCGCTGTCTGGAGAGAGTTCGAAGTTGGATGAGTACGAACTGGCTTCTCCTCAATGAGGGGAAGACCGAGGTCCTCCTCTCCGGCTCGATCCACCCAGCGGCCCTGGCTCTGCCCTGGCCGACTTCTTTCGGCCCCTCCCCTGCCCCTGTCTCGGCGGCCAGAAATCTGGGTGTCTGGTTTCATCAATCGGGGGGCGCAGGGGCGCAGATTAGCAGGGTCGCTCGGTCTGCCCACCACCAGTTGAATAAACTGATGCCCCTCCTGCCTCTCCTGGCCCCTGTCCATCGGGCTACCCTCTGTCAGTCACTCATGTTATCAAAGGTGGCATATTGCAACTCCTTTTACACGGGTGCTACAGGGGGGGAGTGGCGCCGGCTGCAGGGAGTCCAGAATCGCGCCACGCGCTTGGTCTGGGGCCTGAGGAGATACAACCACGTCTCCGCGGCAAGGAGAGCCCTGGGGTGGCTCCCTATTCGGGACCAGGTCAAGATCAAGGGTCTTGTCATCATGTGGAGGGCCCTTTACTATCAAGGCCCTCACTACCTACAATCCCGTTTTACTTGGCAGAGGAGTAGTCGCCCTCAAAGATTCCATCTCAGAGGACGGGTTGCGGCGCCTAAGACCAGACGCGCCCGTGCAGGGGGCAAAGCACTGTCATTTCTTGGTCCCAGGTGGTGGAACTCACTCCCCGTGGCAATCCGGCTTGCCCCGTCACTTGCTTCTTTCAAGAAACTCGTTAAAGCTCATTTCCATCAACTTGATTCATAATCAACCATTATTCCACAGTTCAGGCCTTCTGGCCTTCATTTCTGCACATTCGTTCTGATTTGTGTGTATTGTTGTTTTTTTTTACACGTCCAGATTTAAGGGTTGGGTGGGCTGGACGTGGGGGTGGGGGTGGGAGAGCGCCACGAAGTCCCTGACATGTGTTTTTATCCTGCGCTTAATAAATTTTATTATTATTATTATTATTATT
>JAVKLH010257069.1:2454-18120 GCA_034783875.1 Desmognathus bairdi | reverse complement strand
GGCCGTGACCCGGAAACACACCAACTTCCCTCTTACCAGTTCCGGTCGCAGCCGGAACAATCCCCCAAGATGCAACACATCTCCCCCCTTATGCGAAACAAATGGTGAGCATCACATCAACAGGACGTGTGGTCAATTCATAACATAGTCTCGGAATCTGGCAGGCAACCGGGTTGCCCTGCGTGCGGCAGGTGGACCATCATGTAACAAACTAGCCCCTTCATTCTCCGCCGGGGGAGTTAACACCAATTCGCTGCCTTTCCTCCTTTCTTCCACACTCTCTTCTATTTCCCACTCATCGCTTTCAGTATTTCCCTCGGGAAATGGAGTCATTCCTTCACCTTTATCTCTCACCACCACATCCATACTCCATCTTTTCCCTTCCGAAGTGGTGATGTGCTTTTGACCCACTTCCTTGACCACAAAAGGCCCCATGAATTTGCTCTCCCCTTTCCTGACCTTCCATGGCACTTTTATTCTGACGACATCGCCAATCACCCACTCCTTGGGTCGTACGGTGGCGCGTCTGTGATCGAACAGTTTTTTATACTTGGCTTGATTGGCAGCGTAGTCCCTTGTCACTGCCTCCCAATTCACTTCCACTCTGCTATCCTCCATCATCCATGCAGGACGGAGCGCTCCCCCTTCTGACCGGCCTCGCATCATTTGGAAAGGACTGTATCCCACTATTTTATTAGGAGCAGTGCGGACCCCCCACATCCAAGACTGTACGTTGGCCTTCCAGTCCTCTCCGCTCCTGATGGACAACTGGAGGTTGTCCTTGAGGGATCTATTGAGCCTCTCCACCAATCCATTGCATTGGGGGTGGTACAGAGAGGTACATTTATGTAATATGCCCATGCTCTTCAAGAACTCTTTCATCTCTAGGGAGACGAACTGGACACCGTTGTCGGTGATGATACTTCTGGGCGCCCCTTCTCTGGCGAATACTCCCCTCAAAAAGTTGATGACGGTTCCAGTATCCACGCTGGTGGAAAACTGGACTTCTGGCCATTTGGAGGTATAGTCAATCAACGTTATTGCGTACAGGGGGAAGTCACCTAAGGTGCTGATGGGTCCCACTATGTCCATCCCTAACGTGTCCCACACTTGGGTGGGTATGGGAATGGGAACTAAGGGAGTCTTCCTCACCACCTCGGACTTATCTGCCAAGCAGCACGCCCTACACTCCCGTACACATCGCTCAGCGTCCTTGTCGACACCTACCCACCAGAACGTTGCCCTTATGGTCCTCTTGAGAGCGCTTATGCCCTTGTGGCCTTCGTGGGCAATGGTTAAGAGCCTAGCGCGCAAGCTAAGGGGCACTACTAGTCTGTCCGCTCGCATGAGTACCTTCCCTTGGGCGCTCAACTCGTCCCTGACGCTCCAGTATGCTTGGAGATCTTCCCTCAATGACCTGCAAGATTTGGGCCACCCATTCACACAATACTCGAAAATGATCTGGAAACTCCCATCGCTCTCGCATGCACATATCCATTCCTCCTCACTGAGCGCTGCAGACCCCACACCTCTCAATACGGATGCCTCATCACTCCCGCCATCTAAGGGCACAACATTTTGAACAGACCCTCCTCCCTCCAATGGCAAACGCGACATGCAGTCAGCCTGTTGATTCTTCACCCCTGGCACATATTCAATGTGGAATTGGTAGTCCAACATACGGTGGTACCAATTTTCAATGCGGGGTGTGGCCCTCGCAGAGCCCTTCGTAGTCAACAGGCCCACCAGTGGTCTGTGGTTGGTGCGCAACACGAAAGGTGCCCCCCACAGATAAGTACGAAAGTGTGTGATGGCCCACCAGCAGGCGAGAGCCTCTCTCTCTATGGTGGAGTACCTTTTTTCTGGCTCCGTGAGAGCCCTGGAAGCAAATCCAATGACTTTCTCAACACCCTTTTGGACTTGAGACATGGTGGCCCCAATGCCCCGCAAACTGGCATCAGTTGTTATCAGGGTCGGGCATTCGGCATCAAACGCTGTGAGGGAAATGGCGTCCTTTATCCCTATCTTGATGTCCTGAAAGGCCGCGCGGCACTCCTCAGACCAGCAAAACTCCACATTTTTCCTCAGAAGTTCCCGCAAGACATCTGCTCTTGCCGAAAAGTTTGGGACAAAACGGTGATAAAACTCGCTCATCCCCAGGAACGATCTCAAGGTATCCTTGTCTTCAGGCTCTGGGGCTTCCTCAATGGCTTGGATCAAGGAAGGGCTGGGAGTGGCACCCTTGCCAGATACTCTGTGGCCCAGATACTGCACAGCGTCCACATTCATCTGGCATTTGGAACGCTTCACAGTCAGGCCATGCGCTCTCAACCTCTCCAACACCCTCCTCAAAATGGCATTATGCTCCTCTTCAGACACCCCATACAGTAATATGTCGTCCTGGAAGCATAACGTTTGCGGTATGCCCTTCAAGATTATGGACATCGCCCTCTGGAAAACAGCGCTGGCGGATGCCAACCCAAATGGCATCCTCCGATAGCGGAAAGCCCCCTCCGGGGTGATGAACGATGTGAGGTGCTGTGAATCCTCGTGGAGAGGGATCTGATGGTATGCGGCACTCAGGTCAATGACAGAGAAGCGGTGCGCACCATGAATCGAGTTGAGCAACTCGTTGATCTTTGGCATGGGGTGCCGGTCCACCCAGATTTGCTTGTTCAAATCGGTGAGATCCACGCACAATCGCATGGAATGGTCTGCTTTCGATAGAAGCACAATAGGGAAAAGCCACTCCGAGGCTTCAATGGGCTCTATGACCCCCAGGTTCAGCAGTTTGTCCAATTCCGCCTGCAAACCTTGCCTCTTGCGCAACGCTATGTCACGAACCTTATGGACCACCGGCACAGCATCATCTTTCAACCTGATCTTGTGGGTGAAGTCCTTGAGACAGCCCAAGACATCAGAGAACACTTCCGGGAATTCTTCCACTATTTGCTCTGTGGAGCAGGTTTGCACTGAAGAGACACATTTCTCGGTCCCTGGGCGCAACACCATGCCCAGTGCCCCTTGATGCGACCACCCCAACAGGTTTTTTCCTTTGGTGGTGACATGAATGCGCGCATCTGTGGAACGACCATCAAATTCGAGCTTGACGTTGGCCCTCCCCACCATGCCAATGAATGTCCCGCCATATCCCGTGGGATTGATCTCCGGGGGAAACAGGACAGCGCTGGGTAGTGACCTAAAGGTTTGTTCGTTCAGCATGGTATAGGGCGATCCTGAATCTATTAAAATCCATGTACTCGCCCCATTGATGGACAATAAGCACATGGGGCCCTCCTCAGTGTCCGCCACTTTAGGCGAATTTATTTGAAGCACAAACCTCGGTTTGACGTTGCTTGATGGACTCGTGACTGTGTTGCACGTCAGGTCCTCTCCTTGGTCCACATCATTTTGCTCTTCCACCGTGTTGCACGACTTTTTCTTCTGCTCACGGGCGGCTTGGCATACTTTGGCGAAGTGCCCTCGTTTTTTACAGAACGAACAATGCACGTCCCACGCGGGGCATGCGTCGTCACTCGCTATGTGTTCAGTGGAACCACATCTATAGCAGGGTCTGGGCTTCCCTTTGCTTTTGGGCACTCCCGTGGCTTCTGCCTTACCCCATGCCCTGGTTTGTCGTGGCTTGGGGCGGACCGCATGGACTTCACCCCCTTTATGCTCCTCCTTGATCTTCATAGTTTGGAGCCGAGCAGTGGTGTGCTCCAGCCTTTCTATGATCTTCTCCACTTGTTCCAAGTTTAATCTGTCTTGCATGAGACATTTCTCCTGGATTTTAGTGTTTGACGTATGTCCCACAAACACATCTCTTATCATTTCCTCAACCGCCTCCCCATACTCACAGGACGAAGCTAGGGTGCGCAACGCAATGAGGTAGTCTTGCGCTGATTCGCCATCCCGCTGGGCCCTTGTGATAAAATGGTGCCTTTCTACTATGACGTTGGTTTTTTCCCCAAATTGTCTTTGCAATTTGCCCAAGGCCACTTGGTATACATCCAGCTGTTGCCCTTCCAGTATGGGTGCTGGCGGTAAATGATCGAGCATGTCCAATCCCACCGTGCCTAAACAATGTTCCAACATTGATAGCTTCCTGCGGGGGGAGAACCCTTCACCCCCCATGGCTTCCAGATACGTTGTGAATTTCCTTCTCCACAGCGTCCATCTCACAGGCGGCTTACCCGGATTTTCAAAAAATGGAGGTGGCTGGGTAATGGACGTCATCAGCTCTGTTGATGGCCTGTCAGGGGACTCTTCGTCTGAAGATGGGGATGATGTTGGTGCTCGTTGACACACCTTCCGTGCTGTGGGTGCCCTTCTCCACCTTCACCAAGGCAGACAGTGTCCCACTTGTGGACCCTCCCGCCGCCTCTGAAGCTTTCCTGTGTTCTGGGGTGCCAGACATGCGCAGGTATGGCTCATGGTGGGGGTGCCTGTGGGCAGCACCGTCTCTACGTGGCTCCAGCCACTCACCTCACTGCCTCTCCCCGCCGGCCTGTGCAGGAGCCGCGGCGTGGAGCCGGGCGCTGTGGCCTGCTGGCGCCCCGGGGGTACCGTCGGGCCCTCCCGCGGTCCTTGCGGGTGCGGAGCACGCAGCTGCTTGTGGCCGCGCACGGTGGTGCACGGCTGGCCGCCGGGTGTACGCCTCGCCCGGGTGTCGGCAGCGGTGCCGAGCGTGGGGCTGTATGGCGTAGGTGATCCCGTCCTCGTCGCCAATTAATTTCAGGTGTTGGAACCTGAAATTAGACTCGGATGCAAAGGTACGTGTGCTTTCCTTTATTCTTACTCTCCGAATGGCGCCAAGGGCCGTGACCCGGAAACACACCAACTTCCCTCTTACCAGTTCCGGTCGCAGCCGGAACAATCCCCCAAGATGCAACAGCTGGGGAGCAAACTTAATAAAACAATACAATTTAATCAGAGAATCAAAGGATGGAGAATGCCATAATTCCGCAAAGTTGGAGTCATCTAAATTCACCAACCATGTATCTCTGATGGATTGCAAGGGTGTACAGACAAATACAAATATGAAAAGTGTCATAAATTTTTGACGGACACAATGTGCAAAATCGCTCAGTCGGTGGAATACCTAGTCTAGCCAACAATAAAGAATAGTTATAAGACCCCCAATCTTAGCTGAAGTATAATATTACATCGGACTCACAGCAACGAACAAAATTTTACATACCATAATGGGTTTTAATACTCATGAAAAGTGCTAATGACGATTTCTTCTGACAAGCTATGCAACATTCTTTAAACTAATTATTTTCCTCAAGATCTTATTACTACGGCGCTCCCTTATTTAGGTGCTTTCTATCGCGCCAAAAGTGGCCACATGCAACACGAAAGAAAACACAATTACAGCAACAGGAAGTACTTGAGACATCATCACCCGCTAAAACATATTCAATAATCAAAACACTGTGACTTAGCAAAAGGGGGAGGGAGTGAGGTCTAAATAGAAGGAAAGAAATCCCAGGAGAAGTAGAAATACAAGAAAGGAGGGGGGAACTATGGAAAACGCATTTTATACCCACTTCTATTTTTTTTCTTTTTAAGAATATTTTATTAAGTTGTACTGTCTGAAAAATAAACTGTGGACTTTCTGGCAATACTACCTTATACTTACACCCCACTTCTATTTTTTGATGCTTTTGTTGTTTAAAAGAAGGGTGTCCCCCAAAAGTCACCCAGAGTGTTTCGGTGATGCGTACAGCCTGCTGTCGTCAACACAAAATAAAAGCGCTCTCTCTGCTCAGGTTTGTTTTGTACTCTCCAGCCCTGTCCCCTTAGCTCAAATATTTGTCTCTTCAGTACACAGCACAGTACCGACAGCTGACGGCTCTCACCTTTTCACTTGTGCATTAACGGCCGCCTGACTGGAGGGAAGCAGCCGGATGCCTTTCAGTGTGGCACGTAAAACGAGCGGCCATTTTGAAAGATTAAAATTATCACTGTATCCGGAATAACAGATAATATGTTGACAACCAGAAATGCAACTAATGTAACACATAATCCGTATTTCCATTATGTTTACTAAAAAAGAGCATGTTATGCAGAGTACTACCAAAAAATATGGCAAACCATGAAAATAGTGCTTAAATAAATTGAACTATCTTCTGAATTCGCTATTTCTCCTGTTTAAACGCTAGCTATAGCTACTAGAACTAAATTCATAAAAATAAGAGGAAAGACAAAAGAAGGACTTTTAGCATCGTCTAAGGCAGTCGGCCATGTTGAATAGGGAAGACCCACCCAGAGACGCACAAAAAAGCTTTTTAGTTTTCGGACTTTTGGCATCGTCATTCATACACCATAAGGTGAAAACATACACCATAAGGTGAAAACTCGGGGGGCGGGAAGGTTAGCTAGCATGCCCGTTTGCCTAAGACCGGCTGCGGAACTACTTTTGACTTGGCGTAGGTTTACACTGAAATCTTATCCCTCTGTCAATGCTAGCACTGCCAGAGGGATACCATTTCAAAAAACCCAATCAGGCTACTTGTAACCTGGAAAAAAGCAGTTCTGCCACTAGCCCTACCCTATTAACTAAGTGCCTGCTCTGTCACCTCAATCTTCCAGCAGCTATGCTTTGTTTGCATTGTCCCGTAAATGCTAATCAACCAGGCACCCTCTGCATATCAAAGAGAAGAGGCTTTCAAAGAGGGCAAACAAGCATTTGCAATGCCATTAGGCTAATGAAAGGATGACAAACAAGCATTGGCTATGCCATTAGCTAATGAAAGGTGGGGAAAAAAGCATTGGCAATTACACTAGGCTACTGAAAGAAGGGCAAACAAGCATTAGCAATACCATTAGGCTAATGCAAGAATGACAAGCAAGCATTGATATGTCACTGAGTTAATGAAAAGCGGGGAATCAAGCATTGGCAATGACACGAAGGTAATGAAAGAAGGGCAAAGAAGCATTGGCAATGCCTCTTGCTAATGAAAAGAGGGCAAACATGTACTGGCAATGCCAATAGGTCAATGAAATGAGGGTCAACAAGCATTGGCAATGCTATTAGGCTAAGAAAAGTAGGCAAACAAGCAGTGGCAATGCTGCTTGCTAATGAAAGGAGGGCAACAAGAACGGGCAATGGCAACAGACTAATGAACAGACGGTAAAAACTTTGGTGATGCGACTATGGTAATGAAATGAGGGCAATCAAACATTGGCAATGCCATTAGGTTAATGAAAGGAGGGCAAACAAGCATTGGCCATGCCAATAGGCTAATGAAATTATTCAAACAAGCATTGGCAATGAATTGTTTAACAAACTGTACTAGGCTTCACTAAGGTCCATTCCTCATAGGGGTATCCAAACTTGTGTTTGCATTGGTTTTCTGCATTTAGTAGCTCTCATTAATGACCTCTCCCCTTAGGTTTATTTGAACTAACACAAGGGTCTTTTTTCTGCACCTATTACATTGCATTAAAAACAAACCCTCAGACGGTTTTTCGAACTGTTGTATTGCAAGGGTTCGCTGCAGAAACTAGACTCCACCAATGACTACTCCTCATATGGTTTCCATACTGGTTCACTGCATTGGTTCACAATTTATTAAGTTCTTATTAGGTTCTTCCTCTTATGGTTTTCCAAACTGGTCTACTGAATTAGCTTCACAACATTTTACTAGGTTCTCATTAAAGGAGAACTCTGCTTCTGGAGTTCTCCAAACCAACCCTTTATCCCTCCCAAGCGAGCCCCAATGCCGCCACTTACCTGTGTAACATTGGGGCTGTAGCGCTGTATTCACCTTCACCTTCGGAATGCGCGCTGCAGCCGCTCGCCGCCCGGACCATGCTTTTTCAAACATCACGATGTGTCAGTGGAACGTGGCTCCACTGCGCATGTGCGGGTTGAACTGATCCAACTTGCATGCAGCAAATTGGATCTAATTTGCATGCAAGTTGGATCAGTTCAAACCGCACATGCCCAGTGGAGCCACGCTCCACTGACGCATCGTGACGTTTGAAAAAGCATGCTCCCGGCGGCGAGCGGCTGCAGTGTGTATTCCAAAGGGGAATAAAACGCTGCAGCCCCGACATTTAAAAGGTAAGTGGGGAGATTGGGGGTCGCTTGGGGGGGATCAGGGGTTGGTTTGGAGAACTCCCAGAGCGGAGTTCTCCTTTAATGACCACTCCCCATATGGTCATGCAATCCGGTCTGCTGCAATCCGGTTCTCATTAATGACTGTTCCTCATATCGCCTTCCAAACTGAGTGGCTGCAATGGTTTACAGCGTTTTATTGGTCTCATATAGCTATCCACATATAGCTATCACAACTGGGCTACTAGGCGTAATACGTCATTCAACCATTGTTATGTAATGTAATATAAGGTTAGGTAATGCAATGCTACCATTTGTTTGGAAACAAAAATAAGGTAACCTAATGCATAGAATGTTTTACGTGGAGAATATATAGGGTACTTTTTTGGATACTGCAGCAATAAATTCTGCACAGTAAGGCAACTCAATGTTAGGCAATGCAATATAATGTTAGGTAATGCAATGCTACGATTGGTTAGAGAATGTAAAGAAAGCAATATAATGTATAGAATGTATTACATGGATATTATATGGGTATTTTTTCGAGTATTGTATCAGTAAGCTCAGCACTGCAAGGCAAATCAAGGTTTAAGAAATGTATTCTAATGTAAAGGAGTAGTGTCTCATCTTTTTAGGGTAGGCACAGCCATGTTTAGCCCATCTAAGCTCATCATTGATGAGTGGCACCCTGCTATCCTCTACCTTCACACAACATTTGTAATTCCAACTCCCATCTCTCCCCTTC
This sequence comes from Desmognathus bairdi, assembly GCA_034783875.1. Classification (NCBI taxonomy): domain Eukaryota; kingdom Metazoa; phylum Chordata; class Amphibia; order Caudata; family Plethodontidae; genus Desmognathus; species Desmognathus bairdi. The sequence continues at coordinate 9,304 of JAVKLH010257069.1, read as the reverse complement.
CCGTCCCTACCCCTCTCCAAATCCTCCAGGTTCTTTGGCAGCCTCCTCTCTTCTCTGCCTATCCACTACTGGGCTAAAGGAATAGCGCTGATCTCTCCAGGATCGTGGCGGCCACGTTTAGTTGGCCTAAGTTCATCACTGATGAGCGGCATCTCTCTATCCTTCACCTTTACACATCCTGTGTAACTCCCACCCCTTTCCCAATCCTCCAAGTTTTCTTCATGTTTCTCCAGGTTTCTTCTCTCCTCCGCCGATCACCACAGGGCTGAAGGAATAGTGCATCATCTTTCTAGGGTAGCTGCGGTCATGTTTAGCCGCCCTTAGTCTATCATCGATGAGTGGCACCTTTCTATCCTTTACGTGCACACAACCTGTGTAATTTCCAACTCCCACCTCCCCCTCCCTCAGCCTTTTATCCAACCCTCCAAGTTTTTGGCAACCTTATCTCTCCTCTCGCCGACCTAAGGGCAGATGGACAGTGCCTGAACGCCAGTGGTACCGGTGCGCTAAACAAGCAGTGGCAATGCTATTAGGTTAAAGAAAGAAGGGCAAACAAGCATTTGCAATGCCACTAAGCTAATGAAAGGTGGGCAAACAAGTATGAGAATGCCATTAGGCCAATGAAAGTTGGGAAAACAAGAATTGGTAATGCCATTAGGCTAATTAAAGAAGGGAAAACAAGAATTGTCAACACCATTATGTCAATGAAAGTAGAGCAAACAAGCATTGGCAAAGTCACTAGGCCAATGAAAGGAGGGCATACATTCACAATGCCACTAGGCTAATAAAAGGTGGTGAAACAAGCATTGGCAATTCCACTCGGCTAATAAAGAAAACAGCAAATAAACAATGACAATGCCACTAGGTTAATGAAAAGATAAAAACAAGCATTGGCAATTCCATTAGGCCAATGAAAAGATGGATAACAAGCATTGGCAATGCCATTAGGCTAATGAAAGATGGATAACAAGTATTGGCAATGCCATTAGGCAAACAAGCATTGACTACGCCATTAGGCCAAGGAAAGGATGGCAAACAAACATTGGCAATGCCACTAAGTTAATGAAAGGACAGCAAGCAAATATTGGCAATGCCATTAAGTTAATGAAAGGACAGCAAGCAAATATTGGCAATGCCATTAGGTTAATGAAAGTCTGAACAACAAGCATTGGCAATGCCATTAGGCAAATGAAAGGAGGGCAAACAAAGTTTGGCAATGGCATTATGCTAATGAATGATGGCAAATAAACATTGACTATGCCACTAGGCTAACGAAAGAAGGGAAAACAAGCATTGCCAATGCCATTAAACCAATGGAAAGAGGCCAAACAAGCATTGGAAATGCCATAAGGCCAATGAAAAGTGGCCAAACAAGCATTGGTAATGCCATTAGCCTAATGAAGGAAGAGCAAGCAAGTATTGCCAATGGCACTAGGCTAATGTTAGAAGGGAACACAAGCATTGGCAATGCTGTTAGGCTAATTAAAGGACAGCAAACAAGCATTAGCAATACCACTAGGTTAATGAAAGGAGCAAACGAGTATTGGCAATGCCACTAGGCTAATAAAAGGATGGCAAACAAGTGGCAATGCCACTAGGCTAATGAAAGGACGGCAAACAAGTATTGGCAATGCCACTAGGCTAATGAAAGGATGGAAAATGAGTATTGGCACTGCCACTAGGCTAATGAAAGAAGGGAAAATAAGCATTGGCAATACCATTAGACCAATGAAACAAGAGCAAACAAGCATTGAAAATGCCATTAGGCACATGAAAGGAGGGTAAGCAGGCATTGGTAATGCCATTAGGCTGATAAAAGGAGGGAAACAAACAATGGCATTGCTATTAGGCCTATAAAAGGAAGGAAACAAGTGTTGGCATTGCCATTAGTCTAATGAAAGAAGGGCAAAAAGGCATTGCTAATGCCACTAGGTTAATGAAAGGAGGGTAAACAAGCATTTCCAATGCTTTTGGGTGTTTCCAATGCTTATTTGCCCTTCTTTCATTAGCTTAAAAATAATTTGAAAACCTTCAATTACTTACTTAGCTGTATAGTCATAAAATAGTGTTCCTTACTAATGTCTTTCGAATATGCATCACTAATGCTTCTGTTTGCTGATTTCCTGAATTGCTGATTTTCTGCTTTGCAGTTTCCTCACCCACCCAACACACCCACTGTCTCACCCCATCACTCACTCACCCACCACCTAACACCCTGAAGCAGAAAACTAATGTCATGAGTGTTTCAAAGGTCCATATCAGCAGTCCAGTTTACATTTCTCATAACAGAGGTGAGCTGGTCAGGGGTCAGACAGGTCCTAAGTATTTGCCTCAGATCAGACAGGGATGGGGTATATGTCATTATTATATCTCTGAGAAATGCAATGCATTCTTTAGGGCTTTTACGCAAATTCCGAGCTGAATTTTCAAACTCAGTATTTCAGCAGGGGTCCAGGGCTGGTGCACAGTCACTAATGTAAAATTTTCAAGGGCAGCTAAAGTGCGCTGTGGAACTAACAATGTATAATTCTCTTCACTCTCATTTTCAGAGTACTCTTCACTATCAGACTCTAGGGGTTGTATCTGGTCATGCAGATATTGCAGTACATCTGCTCCACACACTTTCTTGTCTAATTGGGCAAGGGCAACAAACTCGCATGCTACTTTCATGTCCTTTTCTTTCTTTCCATAATTTTCTACAACAGGCAGCTCTAAATCGTACCTTTGGGTGACAGTTTTACTTCTGTGCTCAGTGGTGCAGGCAGGTTAAGGGTGGGGCATATGCTGAGTCAAGCGCATTAAAGCAAGTGCTTCTCTGGGGGTTGGTGCAGGTGCTGATGGATCAGGGGGCATGACAGGTAGGGCTGGGGTATGGTCAGTCACAGCAGAGGCAGAGGCCAAAGCTGCAGTGACAGGAGCTGAGCTGTCTTGGGAGCATCTTGGGCAGAGTTACTGTGGAAAGAAGGGGAGGTAGGCAGGGCTAAGGCTGATTCAAGCTCACTGTATCTAGGTGGGGCAGAATGGGGAAATCTAAAACGTCTTCACTTGAGGCAGAGGGATCAGAGGCTAAGACAGGATATAGATTAGTTCTCTGTCTTAAGGGGATGATTTCATAAATTTTTTTCAGCTGGGCATTCTAATGCTATAATTTCTTCTCCAGTTGTTGCTGATGTTTCTGAGGTTTTGTATTCTATTCCACAGTTCTTTGCTGAGCCCAGAGACAAAAACAAAAACATTTCCACTGTTTGGCTGTCCTTTTACTACACTTATGGTTCTGTAGAACAGTGCAGACAGCATCTATGTGATCAGGGTCAAAGGAACCTTTTTCAGGCTATACAGGCAGGCCCAGTTTCCTGGTCTCATTATTCCATATAGAGGACCATTTCCCCACTTTGGGGCCATGCAGGGTGGAGATAACATTAATAGGCGAGGTGGTGGAGGCACGGCTTCCAGATGCATCACTCCCGGCAATAGTATTTCCATTATTTCACAAGCGGGAAGATTTCTTTACAATGCAGGCAATATACAAGTAATTAGAGCAGGGGAGAATGATGCTTCTTAGTCAGAGACATGGACACTGGCGTTCTCAGACACACACACTAACACACTCTACCAAACACAACAGGGAGCACCAACAGTTCTTGCTACTTTTCTCAAACAGTGTTGAAACAATTCTAACTATTCAGGCTAACAGTTTAATTAACATAAAAATGCAGATGAGATAATACGACAAATGACTCACAGAGCCTCAGTCCTATATAACTTCCAAGAAATACCCCAGAATAAGGCAGACAAACAACATATATTTCAGGTTTTGAGGGTGAGGGCTCCAGCCAAACAGATAAGCAAACTGAAGGGTATCAAGGCACACTCCAAAAGGGTATCTACAATGGGTCTTACCATTAAATGCCACCTCACCACTCTATATTGGAGCAGACATGTCAACATATTTTGGTTTCAGATTCAGCTCTCTAGGCGTCCCTAGAGTGCAACAGAGGGGACTACACACTACCTCCAGTATCAGACTATTTACAGCTAAATATTTACAGAGTTAGTAATTTTTAGGGTAAGTATTCAAAGTTAGTATTAATTAAAATTTTGAATAAAGACAAAAGATTTCTACAGCAGTTCAGACAATGTGCAGGATAAAATGGTATACTGCAGGAAAGTACAGATGTTGACGGATTTCTCTACACTAGACTATATCAGGGCTCAGTCCTACTGACAGGCATTACAGGGACTCCTAAAGACAGAAACCCAATCGTAAAAGGTCTGGTTCCATTTGCCGAAGGGACAGCAGGTTGTCACAACAGCAAGTTGAAGCAGTCTGATCAGATCAGTGAGGTGTGGAAACCTCTCAGAATATATGCGTGTGTGTATACTACCCCCTTAGGTGCTTAAGGCCCCCGTGTATGTGTAACTGCCTTAACTGATGAGGTGATCTCTTACCTCAATTCTTGATTCCTTGGGCAGGCAGTTATGACAAGCAGATGTCAGGACAGGTCACCAATGCGGTAAAGCTTGAGTTCAGGTCCAGACTGTTCACAGCTGGGCTGATGGTTGGTGATCTGGAGACGTGGCAGGATTTTAAATTTCTTGGGGTTGACAAGCTCAAGCCCATCGCTGCCACCAGCTGTGATGAAATGCAGGGTGGTAGAGGTCCTTGCCTCCGAACAATCACTAAAATACGAGGAAGTTCAGAGCCTTGGCTCCACACTGCAGACACCAATAGGATAACTTCACTCAAAAACAGGGATCATTGAGCTATTGATAGCAAAGCACCGAAAAGTACTCAAAATGATGATTGGAGTCAATCTTGCAAAAATAGACTACTCTTTTATTTACAGACAGACATGCTGGAAACAAGGTAAGTATGTTTTCTTAGGATTCTTAAAGTTCAGAGGTTAGTAGTTCCATAAATGCAAAAATGATCAAAATAAGCGGAATACAGTACAAGGGGACACAAGAACAAGCTTTTTACCGCAGCTGCCTGAAGATCAAAAGAAAGCTCCAGCTCCAGACATGATCGACGAGTGGGCCAGGTAGATCCAGAAACAGCTGCTAGGGCCCCTGTGCTGGCGTGGCACAGAACACAGAGGATCTGGAATGAGGCACTATCCTCCTCCAGAGAGCTCCTTGTCATCCACAATGTAAAAGAGAAGAGAAGAGAGAAAATGCCAAGCCACAATCTAATGTACCCCTCTGGGGTTCTCAGGAATCCCAGAGGGGGTCAAAAAACTGCCTGATCCCGTTCACTCACTAGGGGAGCTGCCCAACAACACACCCATTGACACTCCAGGTCAGAGGGCAGGAGCCTGGTGATCTGTAACACGAACCTCATAGAGGGCTGATGGGCGGCAATGCCCCCAAACTCCATTTGGTGAAGTAATCCCTTTGTTCCAAGCCATGATGCTGGGACAAAATGGATGCCTCTGAATTACATGGCACAGGTCCCAAGAACTTACCCTGTGCCCCCGACTGTAAATGTCAGTCACGCACACTCAGTCTTTGTGCTATGAAGATTTTAAAACATTTCATAGACTCAAAAGACATACTACGCACTAGTCGCACAATTGCCAGTTCAGGCAGAAACGCTTGCTTGAGCCTAGGGAAGTCAACTCTTACCCGGAGAAGGGTAGGGGTCAACAGCGAAGGCCCTAATGCGCATTCCCAGTCCCAGGTCTAAGTTCTTAGGCAATGTCCTGGGCTGATGCAGTGAGGGAAGGGGCGCTCTCTATATTAGCGAATGGAGGGCAAAGGCGCAAAAGCAGTTCCCTGATATTCTCACTGCCTGTGCAAGTTTTGTGCGAAAGCATACAGTGGTTTTAAAGCTATTTGGTGTTGACCATCATTGCACTATTCATTGGATTTCCCATAGGGAAAATACCCAAATTTGAGGATTGGCTACAGCCCACACCGCTAAACGGATTTGCACCATTTAAGTTTTAAAAGAGACATCTACATCTCGAATAGTGCCTTTGACATATCTGGTGAGATGGCCTCTGCTAATTTTCAAAATATAAGACTAACTGTAAAGGTCATGGTGACCTAGTTAAAAATATAACTCTTACATAACCAAAATCGTGAGTCGTGAATCGAGATTCGGCCTCAGCCAATCAGGACTCTCGATTCGGTCCCGAAAGACACCATTTTGGTTTTCTCAATGTGAAGCCTCGATTCCCGACTCGCCATTCAGCTGAAATGGGTCAAATTACAAAACGTAGGAAATAAAGTTTGAGAAATCAAACACAGGCAGAGAGAGTGCTTGCCCGGGGGATAAGATGGAGGTACATGGGAACCAGAAACAAGGTGTGAAAATATGTAAACAGTTGAAATGCATCATGAGTTGAGATTCGCTAACTGAGCATTTCTGAGCACTGACGGAAACCCTTGAGTCCTGAATCGAGGGTTTCTGAGTGCGGCCAGACACTTGTGATTCATATCTTGGTGTGCGACTTGACATTCACAGAGAGGGAGAGAGCGAGAACCCAAAGTTTAAGAAAACCCAATCAGGTATCTATCTATATGTGAAATTTCTCAAATAGTCATTTGTTATGGCGACTCTCATGAAAACTAAAATGGCCAATACGTAAACCTAGCACCTTGCATTACAATAAAGATGTCTTCGGAGGTTTGAAAAATGTTTGAAAACACTTTTTGCTTCACGTTTTATGCCAGATTCCTATGATCCCTTGCTATTGGTGATATGCACATTTTTGACTCACTCTTATAATTAAAGGGATAATAATAATGTGTTTTTTATATACCAATATTACCTAAGACGTTAAGATAGCACCTTTTTTACACATTGTGAGTTCCCAAAAATTGTTGATACTCATTTTGCCAACCT
>JAVKLH010246006.1:0-13257 GCA_034783875.1 Desmognathus bairdi | reverse complement strand
GTTTGGGGGCCCACGCTGTGGGCCCCCAAACAGGAATGGGGCGGAGGGCGTATTAATACGCCCTCCGCACATCAGCGATGTGTGCGGAGCGCGTAGTAATACGCCCTCCGCACACAAGGGGTTAATGTATGCGGAGCTCTCTGCAAAGGTGAAAGGCAGCCCACAACAGACTTTATGGGTGCATAAGCACCTGTTTATTAATTTTCTTGTTTGAATACCACTGCTCTAAGGGGATGGGGGGCCGCTTGGCAAGGGGGGACTGCATCGCCCCTCCAAAATCGCAGGGTGAATGGCGTCTACCCGAGTCTACCCGCCAATGAGACACTGATTACTGGAGTAAAGAGGCACAAAGCCTTGCTGTCCACAAACATCACTAGAAGGGAACCTATAGCAGTCAGAAAAGGCAAGATCAAAGCCTGCAGTGGAGAGCTTGATCGATGGTCGGAGTATGGCGTATGCGGTGCGGGGCGGTCTGGACCGGGAGAGGGGACCATAAAGAGCATCTTAAAGGCACTTCTGCATATGTTCAAAAGTCCCACGCAAAGTGAAAGTGTCTTCCTTGCACCCTTTGGAAAGTCCTCTTGTGCGTGAATGGGGGGCGTGCGTCAGTAGGAAACCTATCGGACAGCACCAGTTAAAGGAGAACTGCTCCGGGAGTTCTCCTTTAATTTAAAACCCCCTTCCCAGCTCCCCGCATCCTCCCAAAACTTGCCTCAATTTGCGCGCCCTAGCAGCCAAGGGCGATGTTTCGGCCTCTGCCCTGCGAGCAGGGAGCCATCTGCGCATGCATCATTGACTGACGCATGCGCAGATGGTCCCTGGTCCCGGCTCGAAATGACCCAGGACACTACCCTGGACCATCTGGGCATGCATCATTCAATGACGCACGCACAGATGGCTCCCGGTTCGCGGGGCAGAGGCCAATATATCGGCCTCTGCCCCCGGGCGCTGGAGTGTCTAAATAGAGGTAAGTTTTGGGGTGGGGTGGGGGACAGGAGGGGATTTTAAATTAAAGGAGAACTCCCGAAGCAGAGTTCTTCTTTAAGTTACCCAGTAGCAAGGAACAAGTTTGGTAGCAAGTTAGGCTTAGGCCAGGGGAGGATTAGCTCCAAATATCGTCCTGGGAAAAGAAAATGAACAGGCCCACCGGCGGTTCACGTTTCTTGCCCGTGAGGCTGTGGAGCTCTTTTTGCACTGGCAGCATCAGCTGAATTTTAATGTTGTGGGTAAGGAGCATTTGGGGGACAGGCCCTTCAGGATTTTTCCTGAGTCTCCTATAGTGGAGTTTGCCTCTTGTTTGTTGATTTAAGGCTGTTGTCTTTGCCTTGGGAGTGTTCAAGAGTGTGCTGAATACAAGATAGTGAGTTGTCCTATGAGAAATATTGGATTTCAAAGTTTCTCTCGCTATGTTAAAATTTGGTGGGGCATATGGTGAAGTGAAGCTTTTATGGACCTCAAGAGAGGTCAGTTTCTATTTATATGGCCCAGAGCAGGGCAGTGGGCATGGTGCAGCTACAGTAGTGTACTCAAAGGAGGGGTCATGAGGGCGGGGGAAGATGGCCGGTTGCCTGCCAGTAGCTGCGATGGCATAGAAACGGGGACACTTTGATCCTCTCATAAAGTGTCTGTTGAGGCCCACTTTACATTGTGAAGTCTGAACTTTCAAGGAGGGACAGAGGGGGTAAAGGAGAGCAAGGTAATATGAGAGCTGGGCAGAGAAGAGAGGTAAAGACTAGGGGAAGACATAAAAGAGAGATTGGAGAAAGGGGTGAAGACGGTGATGAAGATGGAGTAGGTGGAGGAGGGTAGGAGGCAGAAAGGCATGCCACTGGTGAGGGCAGAACTGAAAAAGGGACAGACAGAGAATATGTGGAAGATAACAGATGGGGAGGGATAGGAATAGGAGGGTGAATATGGTAAGGAGGGAATGATGGAGAACTATCGCATGGACCTCCCTTCTCTTCCATTTCCTTCTCTCACTCACCACTGTATGCGGAAACATATAGGCGGTGAGAACAGCAGTAAGTGTATGGGAAACGGAGGGTTCCAATGCCTTCTTCTAGAATAGAATTCTGATAGAAGCAATTTGGTAGAATATTCTTTTTAGAATGTGCAGTTCAGTTTCCTAATTTGGCACTCCAAATAATTTTGAGGTACCAACTTAAGTCAGAGGGTGTATATTTGGTCTTCCTCCCTTTGATCTGAGCAGGTCGGAGAGAATTACTAATTCTACCAAAGACATTCTACCAGGACGATTCTACCAAAATGACATTCTATCAAAAGTAGTACATGAATAAACTGGATATAGGGAGGAATGAGAGGGTAGGATGGAAGGATGGAAAAGGAAGTGAAATGCAGAGGAGAGACTAAATGGAAAAAGGACGTTGGTGACACTTTGGAAACTGGAGATGGCATGTTGGAGAAGGTGAATAGGACTATCTGAGGGACGATGGAGAGCAATGCACACAGACTGGGCTAAGAGACATAAATAAAAATACCACGCGTTTATAGAGTGTTTTCATGCAGGAATTCTTCATTATAATCCGTGTTCTAACATTCGAACCATGAAGGCTGAGATGGTGTCTGAAGGTTGCACTTAGCTCTTTAACCCAAACACATTAGCTATTGAGGTATTTTACCAGCTAAAGTGAGCTATGCTTAGGATACACAAACATAAATGAGGGGGAGAGTTAGTGGGGAAGCTGGTGTCTGCCTCACTGCCAAATGCCAAGCCACACCTACACATCGCCACATCCAACACCCCCTACATCAGTTTACCATTTTTAGATGGACAGGTTGGTTGAGAGGTTTAACAAAACCTTAAGGGAAATTCTTAAAGTAAACACAGCAAATATTTAATATCAATTAATACCGTGGGCTTTGTTTACTGTTCAGAAAATCCCACAGTCCTCTACTGGATTTTTATCCCGTGAACGTGTTTGCCATCGCAACCCTTAAGACGTGTTAGATCTGTTGAGCGAAAGATGGGAGGACAAAGAGGAGACTGATACCAACTTTGCCAAGTATGTCCAACATACGCAACAACCTATGATTGCAGTGCAGGAACTTGTAAAAGTCAACTTGAAAGTTGCTGAAGAAAAACAGAGAGGACAGTACGACAGGCCAAATCTGTACTTTTAAAGAGGGAGAAAAAGTCTGAGTGCTAATCCCATCGCAGGATAACATAATTCGAGCCCAATGGAGAGGACCCTATGAGATCGTTAAAGTCTTGGGGCCAGTTAACTAGAGAATCCCACAGTTGGATCAATTGGCTAAATAAGTGGGTTGAGGGGGGAACCCTCAAGTAAGTGCACATATAACGAATGGCTTTATAGCCATTAAAATGATCATGGGATTAAGGTCCCTTTCTCCTTATCTGACATTCAGGAAGAAGCTATTCAGGCTTATCTAAGGCATTTCGTGGACTTATACTCTGATATCCCTGGGAAAGCCAAGGGAGTGGAACATCACATTAATATACCACCTGGGAACGTGTTTTTTTATGATCTTTCCAGATGCCAGAGTCTCTGAGAGATATTGTTGGGTAAGAGGTCCAGAACTGCTTAAAGAAAGATCATACAAAAGTCTAAGAGTGGGTTGGCATCCCTCTGTTCTAGTTTAGAAACTGGACATCCAGTCTCAGTATAAACTTAAGGAGGGTCAACAAGATACAAGAATTTGATACCTACCTAATGCCACATATAGACGAACTGTTGGAATTTGGGCAATGCTAGGTTTATTTCCACCTTAGACCTGACAAAGCAGTATTTTCAGGTACCTCCAGCCCTGACAGGGAAAAGACAGTCTTCCTAATCCCTCATGGATAATGCAGATTTCTAGTACTCCCTTTCGGCCTGCATGGCTCACCAGCCATACATTAAGCTCATGATGACAACCTCCTAAAGCCATGTCACAAATTTGCTGGTGCATATTTAGAAGACACTGTAATGCATACTAGGAAGAGCACCTGGAACATCTTTACTTGATTGGTTACGCAATGAGATGTGCATGGTTAACAGCTAACCCACAGAAATGTTAACTGGAACTGGGCCAAGCTTGAGTAAAGTAATATATCTGGGATTCCAAGCTGGAGAATGTCAAGACAATCATTTTTATTGGTCAGATTTGTTTGAATATTTTCACCTGTTCTGGGACACAGGACCCCAGGTACACGTGGTGCGTGTGTGTGTATTTAACTCAGTGTAAGGCAGAGGGCATGGTTTATGCCTCAGTGGTTGAGAAGGTCTTTTTGACTTGTTCAAGGTCTTTAGGACCCTGGGACTAAGTCACCCCTCTCAACTGTGCACTTCACCACAACTGGAGCACTTACGTCCCCAGTCGTGCGTATAATCGCTAAGATGACCACTTGGCACCACTAGGTGGCCACCTTGTCATGTGTAAAAGGGCCACTTGTATGCACCAGTATGTTGAAGTCCACCACCTCCGGGGTCTCGGCGACCCCTGGGTGGTGAGAAAAAACGTGGGTGGTTCCTGGGCTCCCACGCCATTTGTAGGAGACTTGGATGTCTCAGCTCTGTTTCCAATTAGTGCCGACAGAGCGGTCCCTTCTCCCGGTGCACCAGCCTGAGAGTGACTCCTTAGAACAAGTTCTCAGAGCTGGAGTGTTACCTTAGGATGTTCCCTTGGGTTTGCCACCCCGCTCCCCTCTAGGTTAGGTGTAGGAGAGGCTCATGCAGTGGGACTTGCAAGAGACCATTTGTGTGCCTTTGCGCACCATTAGCTAATATAGAGCTCGAACTTCCCTCGGTGCATCAGCCCAGACAAGTTCCCTAAGGATTTGAACCTGGGGCTAAAACTGTGTATTAGGGTGTCCCCTAATACACAGTTTGGGGGACACCCTACCCTTTCCTTGGGTAGCTGTCAACTTTCAGAGGCTCAGGCAGTGGAGTTCTGCCTGAACCGACAATTGTGCGATTAATGCGTAGTGTGTCTTTTGTGTCTATGAAAAGTTTTAAACTCTTCATAACACACAGTGCAAGTGTGCACGACTGACTTTAACAGTCGGGGGAGGGGTACATGGTCACTTCCTGTGACCTGTGTACTATGTAACTCGGAGATATCGATTTTGGCTTCAGCCTCGTGACTGAGAAAAAGGGATAGCCTCTCCAAAAATGGAGTCTGGGGGCGTTGCTGCCCCTGAGCTCCAGGAAGGTCCAGTTACAGGTCACCAGGGTCCTGCCCTCTGGCCCTGAACACCAATAGGTGTGCTTTCTGGCAGCTCGCCACTCCACTAATGAGTGAACGAGATCAGGCAGTTTTCTAAGCCCCTATGGGACTCCTAAGGACCCCAGAGGATTACAATAGAACTTACCCTGTTCTTTCTTTCTTTGACTTTTGGACTTAAAGGAGCTCTCTTGAGGGGAATAGTGCCTCGTGCCAGATTCCCGGTGTCCTGGCCACGCCAGCACAGGCGATCTAGTAGCTGTTCCTGGATCCTCCGGTCCCTCTCGTCGATCATGTCCAGAGCTGGAGCTTTTTTTTAATCTTCAGGCAGCAACGCTAAAGCCTTGTGTGCGTCTCGTCGACTGCTCCAACCTACTTACCTGTACCGCTTGATTTTCTCCTATTTTTTCAAATACCGATGAAATTTAAGAATCCTCAACGAAACGTACTTCTCCTGAATTTCTGCACTTTTTTATCTGTAAATAAAAGAATGGTTTATTTTTGCACCGATTGGCTCTGACCATCTTTTTAAGTATTTTGGTGTTTTGGCTGTTGAGAGCTCAATGATCCCTGTTTAAAGTGTGAAGGTATCCTAGCGTTGTCTGCAGTGCAGAGCCCAGGCTCTGAACTTCCACGTGTTTTGATTGTACGAAGGACAGGATTACTACCACCCTGAGCCCTTTCGTCTCAAAGAAAGCCCTATTCAACATGTAGGCCAAAATCCATGCTATTCAGCAAATTGAACATCCTAAGAAACCTAAGGGCAATTTTAGGGTTCATAAGGTATTACCGCAAGTTCATTCCAAAGGTTTCAGCAGTTGTAGAGCTCTTAATTAACCGATTGTTAGGTTAAGTGGGATGCAGAAGTAAAGCTTTTTATTGGTTTAAGTACGGGATGTGTCATCCCTCATTATTAACAATGCCCAACTTCAAAGATCCCTTCCTCCTGCTAACAGGGACTTCAGTAGTTGGGTTGGGAGCGATCCTGTCGCAAAGATGAAATTGAATAGAGCAACTAATACAGTTCTTAAGCTCTGAACTGTTCCCTGGAGAGAGAAATGACTCTACAATTGAGTTATAAGCCTTAGCAATCAAGTGGGCTTTAGACTCAGGCTGGGGTGAAAATTCAGGTGTAGCCCAGCAGAGGAGGCAACACATACTTGGGGTGAGAATTCAGGCGGAGGAGCCCACAAAAAAGCGACCAAGTGGTTCAGGGGTGATAATATTGAACCATAACTGCATCCCAAGGTGGCAGCCCAAGACAAGGGTTATAATATGGTAATAGAAAGGGACAGGCTCATTAAGGTAGTGGTGGCCCTGGGCGTGGCCTTGAAACTTGACCTGTACTTTTTTTGGAAATTCTGTTTCTGGAATGTGAGTGTCTGACTTTATTAGGTGGACGTCCTGGACATGGCCTACGAGTTATTATTTCCTCCGTTCATTGAGGAGTCTGATTTGTACATAGACTATTAAATGGCAAAGTCATTGGACAATTGGAAACTGGGGGGCAGTTTTCCTAAGAGGCGAAATGTATTTAAAACATTTCTATAACGCTCAATAAATTTGTATAATGCTCAAGCCCTCGGGCATCAGGGCGCTTGTTATGTTTGAAGTTTTGTAGGTAGCACCGTCTTTTATGTTAGCTTTGGCCATTCACAGAAAAGACCCACTGTACCCACTATGTCTATGTGAACTGGTCTGTCACACCCACCGACCATCTCACTGGGCCTTCAGACACTGTATAATCAGTCTCTAACCTCCCTCCTATGTCTCACCAGTCTCCTACCAGCACACTATCTCACCAGTATTTTACCCTCACACCATCTAGGCAGTCCCGCTCATGCACCAAACCACCAGTTTTGCACCCCTGTTATTCCAGTCCAACAACCACAAACATTCACCAGCAGCCCACACAGCCAACCACTTTCTCACCAATCCAACACCCACACACCATCTCACCAGTCCACCACCAATACACTAACCTACCATTCAACCATTCCCTCCCAATCAGTCATCTTGCCTGTCCCCCACCATCCTATCCCCACCATCTCCCCAGTTACTGACCCTCCATCTTACCAGTTCTCTACCTAGCAACCAATCTGACTGACATTTCCCTCGCCCAATCGTTTCCCCAATCGCCAGCCACCATCTCACCAGTCACCAACCTTCTCACTTTCTACCACCCACTGTCTCACCAGTCTCTCATCCAAACACCCATACACCTCTTCAGACCCTCATGGGTCCACCACCCGCACCCCCGAACCAATCTTCCACAACCATCTCCCTCATCCACCTGCCAAGCTATCGTTTCACCAGCCCTCCAACAGCCCAGCCACAAACTTATGAATTCCCCAACCAAGCACTGTACCAAGTCCCTCCATTCACTGTCTCACCCAGTCCTCACCCATTGGCTCACCAGTCCCCATCTACACACCCATTCACAATGCCACAAGCCTCCCACTCACTATCTCACCAGTCACCCACCAACACTCACCCTCTCACTACTCCCCTGTGCACTCTCACTATTCGCCCACCTAGTCTTCTCATCTGTTTTCTTCCAATACATCCTCTCACCCACACATCGTTTCAGTCCCTCAGGCATGCAGTCTGAATAGTTCTTTACACACCCGCCCCTTAGCAGTTACTCAACCACTGTCTCACTAGTCACCCCAGTATCCGACCCACCTGTCTCACCACTCTTCACCATAACGCTCTCTCCTGTCCCTCACCCACATAAAACCTAACTAACCCGTACCTCACCTACGCATCCACTGTTTCACCAGTCCACCACACACCCACTCACCGGTCTTCCACCAACCCGTTGTCTCACCAGTCCCCAACAAGCCACCATCTCACGATTCCCTCAGCCACTGTATCACCAGTCTCCCACCCCTATTTTCTTTCTTGCCAGTCCCCTATCCACTCACCATCTCACCAGTCACCCCACACACTGTACACACTTGTCACCAACCCTGCAGTTGGCAAACCCTCTTTCTCAACAGACATTATCCAATCCACCATCTCCGCAGTCCTTCACCCACCCACCTGTCTCACATCTCAACATACAAATCTCACAAGCCCCAATTTCATCAGTCTCTCAACAACCCGCCCACCCATGTCTCTCCAGTCCACCACCTGCCTCTACATCAGTGGTTCTCAAACTACGGGTTGTGACCCTTTTTTGGGTTGGGGAGCCATGGTAGTTAGGTCCAGGCTGAGAGACAGAAAAATTGCAGGGAGTCATGCAGGGTTAGTGGGCGTTAACATGAATGGTTTTATATGCAAAGAAAACTGGTGAAATTGAAAATAACTTTTGTTTGCGTCAGTGGAGCTCAATTTGAAACACCTGTCAGTCAATGGGGTGTCAAAAGAAATTTGTCGCTCAATGGGTCCCGGCATGTAAAAGTTTGAGAACCACTGCTATACATACACCCATCATACTAGTCTCTCACCAACCCATCCCCCAGCTCATCAGTCCTCCTCCCCCACTGTAAAACCACCCACTATTTCTACGGTTCTACGTGACTTCAGCGCCACAAATTCAGCGCCAATCTCCCCATCCCACCAGCCAGCTGCATTTAGAATGTGTGACAGGTGTACTAGAGAAATCTCTAGGTAGCCTGCAGGCTGGGCTTTTCCCTAGCCAGTCACACTATATTTAAATACGTGGGGTCCCACCCCCGTAGCCTCTTTTCTTCTCCCCCACTACCACCCCTTCTCCATTTCTTCAACCCTGTTTTTACATCTGCTGCCCTCCTCGCTTTACCCTGCGTCCCTTTCCATCTTCCTGGTTCCCTTCCCAAGCCCTATTCATCCAATGCAGCAATTTACTGCAACGCTGAATTGGAGGCAAGCTGGGGGCTGAATTCGAGCAGAAAAGGTGAGAAAATGAGTGAAAAAATAAAAGGCGCTGAAGTGGGTCCCTGCACCATAAGACAACAACGGGTGGTGGCTCTAAAAGAGGCAAGCGCAGTAACAGAGGTGCGAAATTCACCTGATACCATTTCTACACCCACCAAATAACCCATATCCTGTGTCTCTCACCTACCCGCTCTCCACAGCACTAGCTCCCATCCAAACATTTTCTCCAGTCCCTCATCCACCTAACCGCCATATAAGTACCTCACCTACCCATTCACTCTTTCACCAGTCTATCACCCACCTATTACCAGTCTCAAACCAACCCTTTGTCTAACCCATCCCCGCCCACACTGTCTAAACAATATCCCACCTACCGTTGCCCCAGTTTCTCCTTCACTTTCTCACTAGTCCCCCAACAAGCCACTATCTCTCCAGTCCTCCAGTCACTGTATAACCAGTCTCCTGTCTCAGTGGTCCTCTACCCACCCACCATCTCACCAATCACCCATCTCAACAGCCCTCCATCAATCCACCATATCCTCACCCCCTAGCTCCGCACTCAAAACAAAAGATAGTCCCACCCCTTCAGATAACCTGCCTCGCTTGGACAAGTTTCGGCCTTGTTGGGCCTCATCAGTAAGGTGCAGCTTGAGCCTCTAGGCACAGCAAGCACATGGCCCACGTCAGGGATTATCTGCCCTTGAACAAAGCAAAAATTGATGGATAAAAAAGTTAGAATTAATGCATGTCACTGGGTGTAACTCGGGGCAGCTTAACCTACCATCATTTTTTTGCCTGTGTGTGCGCCATTGCTTCATAGGAGAGACCATTATGCAAATGAGTCCCGACACCACCAATGGCAGCAGTCGAACCTGAAAAGCTATGGTCTCACCCCTTCAGTGCAAGATAACAAGCATACCTCATACCGGTCCCCCACCCACACATCCACCTATATCTCACCAGTCCCCTATACACCATCTCGCAATAACCCATGCAGCATTCTCACCAGTACCCCACCAATCCATCATCTCCACAAACCATCTTCTCAGTCCCTCACACACCCACCATCTCACCAGTCTCGCAACTAGCCACCTCTCACCAGTCCCCCACTGTCTCACCGACAACCCACCCAAAAACCATCTCACCAGACCCCGTCAACCAACCGTCTCCCCGTCCGTCACACCAGTCTATCACCAACACATGCACCATTTTACCAATCCACTATCTCACCTCTCCACCCACTGTCTCCCCAGTCCCTTACTTCCTGACCATCTCACCAGTCCTACCCACCATCTCACTGTCCCTCACCCACCCACCCACCATCTCACTGTCCCTCACCCAGCCCCCCCACCATCTCACCAGTCACTGAAAGCTGTGAGGGTTGCACACGGGAAACCAGCAGCCGAAACTGTTCTGTGCATTCATGGATGACTGCATCAGAATAACCGCTGACATGCAAGTTCAGAGGCCTCGCATGACCCAGTATCTGATCTCCCAGTCCCAGACAGCATATCGCGAGTAGGGAGGGTGGGTATTTGCTAAAGCCGTAGTCCGCAAGGCTCTGCTCTGCCAGCCCAGTGGCAAAGGATCTTGCGTTCATGGCCTCGACACAATCCTTCTCAGTTGACTCCTCGTGAGCTACACGCAAGTTCGTGTAGTGCTCCAAATAAAAGTCTAATGTTGGAGCAGCCAGGCGGAAGCCCAACCTGAGAAGGATGCTGCGCTCCATCTTAAGCAGCTGCTTGGGTGAGAAGGAGTCACCGCATCGGGACAGCAGCTGTTTGACTGTCATAGGTTGAAATCTCATTCCTACCTGTTTATGAGCCAGAAACAGCGCTGTCACACTAAGCAGCTGGACGTGTTCGAGTGACACAATGTTGTAGCACAGGAACCTGTCCATGATATTCACTGCCAGGCAGAGGGACTCGAACCCCAGGTTCAAGTGTCTGTGCACCGTAGTGAGCCAGCTTATGTTTTTGGAGCGCGACTCTGGCGTCACCACAGGCTGCCTGGCCAGACAGTCTGCTGCCAGAAAGTCTCCCTCCACACTCCTGCAGTGCAGGTAGCAGGCCTCCCCATAATGCTGGAAGTTGCTCAAGTCCATGCGCAGCGTGGCAGTGCCCATGCGCACAGCCCAAGGGCTCCCATCAGGTCTGCCACTGCTAGGGGTGGGGGTCTTGATGATGGCACAGGCGGCGCTGAGGAGCTGCTTCCCTGGGAGCACGCGCGCTAAATGCCGCCAGAGCCAGGGCCGTGGGCTGCAAGACTGCTTCCTCGGCCAGGCGCGTCGTAAATCCCTCCTGAACCAGGATGTCGGCCGGGTGATGCCCGAGCTCGGTGTCCGCTGCTTCGGGGTGACCCCCAAGGGTCCCACTCGGCCTCTCCGCCTCTTAACAGGTCTGCAGGCCTGCAGATCCCTGATAAGGGGGCGTCCTGTGCAGGTTCCCATCGCCCCTCTCCTGCTGCCCTGTGCTCTCTTCAGTGGAGGGAGTAGGGCTAGCAGGTGGTGAAAGGGCGGTAAACCCCTGGTATAACGCGGGTATTATCTATGGGGCCGTATATGCCGGGGTATAACGCGGTATTATCTATGGGCGGTATACGCCGGGTATAACGGCCAATATGGGTGGTAAATGCCGAGTGTAGCACTAGCAGGTAATATGCCGAGTACAACACGCAATATGGGCAATAAACGTCGAGTAGAGCCAGTAAATGGGCGATATACGCCGAATATAAGAGGCAATGTGTGCGGTATAGGTTTGGTGACAGCGCGTGCAGCAGGGAGCGAAGCAACGTGCGTCCACATGCGCTGCAGTCTCAGGTGAGACTGGGAGGCTGCACGTTCTGCCCTGGCTTCTATCCCAGCATCCCTCTCTCCTGATTGGCTGCCGAGACCGCTGCATTGTGAGGTGACAAAGGACTATCTCGTGCCAGTGGCACGCGCCAGCCCTGGCTGTGCGGGTTGCTGGGGTTGCTGCGGCAACTCCAGGCGGGATTCAATGTTATTATAAGGTTCGGCGGGAAAGGACACCAGGCATAGTTGTGTGTGTGAGGTGGGTGGGTGGAAGGGGGTTGTTAATGCCCCCTCAGATTCCCCACTCTGTTCAATTATGTGCACAATTGTGGCCAGAAGAGGCTCATTTGTTTTAATTGCTTCTTTGTTGGTTATTAGGAGTCAATTGTAAAGAATCTAAACTGTTTGTTGGGAAATTTCCATGACCCCCTCCCCCACCCCCTCTCCACCGCCCCCACCACCCATCTTTAAAGGATAGCTGCACTCCAGGTCTGCAGGTGTGGGGGCGGCATGGCTCCCACTTTATACAGTCTGGTCCCCAATCCCCATTCTGGGGGATGCCAACCAACAGATGTATATGAAAGTGTCCTTCCGAAATTTGATTATTCGGAGATAAGTGTGATGTGCGCGTTCACTGAGCAGGGAGGGTTGGAGCTTGTGCAGCTGTTGACTCGGCGACGTTATGGGGTGACGTCATTTCTCAGTCTGCCTGCCGGGTCTGCCCCTCCGTTGTGCCTGGGCTTAATGATGGGCAGAGGTGGGGTGGGACAGGGGAGCAAGAAGGTAGGAGCGACGGGACATGAGATCACCTGCACAGCCCGTGCTTCAGCGTCCTCTGGGACTTTCAGAAGTCGGCTCCCCTTGCTGCACTGGGAATAAACCACAGCGCTGCACCTGTGAACAAATTGTACTGTGACGGAGCAGCATAGTTTAATTCAAAAACTGTCCCCAAGACTAACATTTCTAATAGATCCGTTTCCTAAGCATTTCGGAGGTGGGGCGCTCATGGCTAAGAATGACGTCATCATCCGAATTTGCATTGGAACGGGCAGAGTCCTATCCCTAAACTGCTCAGTAGCACATGTAAATGTGTTTTAATGTATGCGGAGCTCTCTGGAAAGGTGAAAGGCAGCCCACAACAGACTTTATGGGTGCATAAGCACCTTTTTATTAATTTTCTTGTTTGAATACCACTGCTCTAAGGGGATGGGGGCCGCTTTGCAAGGGGGTACTGCATCGCCCCTCCAAAATCGCAGGGTGAATGGCGTCTGAAATCGCCATTTTCTCAGCTTTCCAGAACAGGGTATCAAAAAAACATTCAGTTGCAATTTCAGTGAGAATTTAACGTTTTTCTAACAGGTGGGCCATTTCTTCAATATTGCATGCAATGCACATGCCTTCAGAATTTGGCTTAGAAGGGT